>APFE031313604.1:230731-242514 GCA_000404065.3 Pinus taeda
TAGAGAAAGATAGTGTCTGGTTGGTTTGTTTGTCATTAGGTATTCATTAGATTCTAGGAAGGTCTATCTTGTCCACAAGATCGACTCATTCCGCGTGACAGTTCCCTATATTGGCCATAATCAACTGCTGAAGATCGAGGGAAAAGGGCTCCAAATACACATTGTTGAAGGTAAAATGTGAAATGGTAAAAATGACAAGTCATTTTGAATATTTATGGTCATTTTCTCATTATTTGATTCATTTTTAGTGTTTTGACCTAGATATGCTTCATTTTTACGATGAAACAAATATGTTTAATCCTTCTTGTGGTGTTTTGAGATGATCAACAATTGTTAGCAGGATTTCGTTATGTTTTGAACATGTTGCTTTGACCACAAAGTATACTTTTATCTCTTTTTCAGACTCTTTAAACCTATGAAAAAGGAACTCCCCTGGATTCCTCTTTTATCTCTTTTTAGGTTCCCAAAATATGAAAATATTGTCCAACACTTGTCTTTTCAATCTACTTAGTATAAATTAAACCCTTTTTTAGACTGAGATAAAGTAACTACAAAAAGGGAATAGCTTAATCAAACATGGCTAAGAGGTTCTCTTAGGTATTGTTTTCTACCTTTTTGGACCTAAGGGACTACCTACGAAAAGAGACATCTAAAGTTTTATTTTTCACCTCTTTTTGAAACTCTCTAAACATGAAAAAGATATCGAGTTTTACCTTCACCAAACTCATTAAAACGTCAAACAGTGATGGACTCGACAATCATGTCGAGTCAGAACCACTCCTTCTTAGGGTTCATTAAATATACTCAGACGGATTCATCCAAAGGGTGAACTTACAGATCAAGGATATGTTATCCTCCTCAAGGTTGTTAAAAAATAATGAGGCACTCACTTGTATGGTTGGGGAAATTGGGAAAACAAGGGGTTCCATTTTGTTAATGGAAGCTAGTCTCTCTTGAACATGAAACTCTTCCACTTCATCTCCATGGCTTTTGGGTTGGGTAATCTTCTTCTCTTTTGGTTATCATACCATTTTTATAGCCTCTATTTCAGTTTTAGGTAAATACTACCAACTCCATTCAGTGTCACCGATGTGTTGAAGAGAAGTCATTTAGTTGATCTCTGATGCAATACTCTTGAGAATTCATTTCATGTTTCCCTTTCCTGATCCAATTCCATGTTAGAATTATTATGATCCTATCTCAATCCTCATACCCATTTCGTGTCGTGGATGGGGGATACATCAAGGCCCCCCTGTGATGGGTTGCTTCCTATCAACATCAACATATCATCTAGGCAATTGACATAGAAACACCCCTTGGTACCTTGGTGCTTGTATACATCAATGGTAAGTTTCCTTTCTCTCGACAACAAGTTTACATCAATGGCCTTTGCTTGAAATATTTTGTGTGGTGTTCGGCATAAACTCATTCATTCACACCATATGGATTGTACGGTAGTGCCTTGAGAGCCATTATCATCATCGGTGGTTTCTCTTGCATCTATTAATGACTTACATCTTTGGCTAGTAATAAGATGGTTTCTACCATGTTAGACTCGAGCTCATTGATTCACATGGTTAGACTCATACATTGGTTGGTCATGTGATCGAGATTAGGGTTATACAAAGATCCCAATGTATGATGGATGTGATCATATCGACAGTCATCCAGTCATGGGTTCGCTAGTTCCCCATGTGGACACATATTTTGATCATTGTACATGTTGTGTTAGCTTATGAGCTGAGTATGGGTATGATTCCCTCAACAAAAAAATATGTCATGTTGCAAATATATTGTAACAAATGAAGCTCACCGATTTTCCTTGATCCCTAATTTTCAGAAGGTAAAGCACTTCAGTCATTAGTCATCATCTCTGACTTTGTGCTTTATGGGGAATTCTGTTATAGGTCATTTTTTCACATATGATTAGTGAGCCTCCTAATGGGATCAATCAACATCCTATTCCCCCTTATCACCATCTTGCACAAAGCCCTGTGCATGTACCTTTCATTTCCTAGAGTTTGAGCCCTAAAATGCTTCATCTGAGCGAATTTGTGGACCAACGCTACCTGTAGGTCTACTAGGGTGCATTCACCAGCGGGTTTCCCCACTGTGGCCTACATTGGTCACTAGTAGGTTGCTACCATTTTCACCTACGTTGGTTCTAGAAATATGGGAGAATGATCGGGATTCTGGAAGCTTCCCCTTCTAGGAGTTTCTAGAATTTCTTTCAACTACTTACCTTAGATTAAACATTCAGATACTATCCTTCCCTACATTGGAGTTTTCACCACTTATCCTTTGATCCTATCCCTCCATCAAAGGTGGATCTCTTACCCTCAATTGGTAATTAGATAATAAATCCCAACTTACATTACTTCTCTATATATTCCCAACCTTTTATGTGGTTGCGGGTTTGATTTTGGAGAATGATTCTGCCCGTTTGTTGCGGTAGTGAGTAGTCATCATCTCATGCATTTAGGGTGATTGGAGGTGAATATTGTGACAAGGTAAGGATATGTTGTTGGGAGGAGCTATTCTACAATATCAACTACTACTTATGGTTGTAATGAAAATAATTCATTCTTTTCCTATATATGATGTTGTTATTTCACTTATTTCAATACCATGTTAATGTATTGAATGAAGTACATAGATGATACTACATAGGTCCCATAGTTTCTTGGCTTATGATATATAACTATGGAGGTTCTATTTTTGGCATTCTGTGTTTGGATTGGAGCTTCCAAGCTAAAGAATGAGAGAAGAGTGTGAAGGATTCCATGTAAGACTCACTCCATCATCTATTTACTTTAAGGAAAAACATTATGTTCCTTGTCTCTCTATTGTTTTAGGTTAGCCACCGACCAAGGGGATATAATTTTGTCCACAATCACAAATCCTACATAACAAGAAATTTATATCCCAATATGATATGATGATCTACAATATCCCAAAATTTACCCACATTCATTTGAAGAATAGCTTCATAGTTGCTTCTACTACGATACTTTTTGCAGGCAATCAGGATTCATCTTAGAAAATATATCGACAACCACAAACACACAAGCATTACCATGCTTGGAAAAGGTAAGGATAAACATAATTGCTTCTTAATGGTCGGTTTGGAAATAGCATAGGAGGTGGAATAGCTAATGTACTTGCAAACGTCCTGTCAAAGCTTTAACCAATAATTTTTTTTCTTCAATACTGCCACTATCTTCTCCATGTTGACTTTCCCTGCTACCTATCTCTAATGTTCCTCCTTGATTAGTTTGGAATGCTTGCTTGAGGGAACAAAACAGTGTCCCAAGTAGCACAATAATGCATCTTAGAGGTGTTAGTATAGAACTTGCTTTCTTTCCATCAACATCTGGTATATGGTAGTGAATTTTGAATTATTGTTGTATAGCTTTGGCCATCCACATGTCATCATATTTCTCACAATAGTTAAGAATGGTGGTAAGTTCCACAACTGGAATCCGACTGTGGAAATATATGACGTGATTGGTGCTATCATTCTTATATTTAATGTTCAAATGGAATTTTTTGTAGATATGTAGACCATTTTTTATGTTGATTATTCTGTAACTTCCCCAATGTGTGGATAAATTAAAGAGACTCGTGATTTGTGTGGATGATTTTTTCCTTCCCTAGAATACAATGTTTCCATTACCATCAAGCCTACATGATGGAATACATCTCCTTAACATAGGTGGGGTAATATGGACAATATCAAAGAGTGTCTCACTATGATAGTCCATCAGATGTGTGATCAGCCCAAAAAATGGATAATTATATGGGTTCATTCAACCTCCTAATTCAAATTAATCTACCATTCTCATTAGTTTATTTCATATTTGATTATATTTATGCTAATAGAGTGAATTGGGTTAGTCATTATGCCAACAAGTCTAATGTGTGCTTTGTGTAGTCTTTTTGGTCAATTTGGAGACAAAATCAAAGCTTTAAATGAGCACTTGGCAGCCAAATTCGTGGAGAGGATTTGTAGGAAGGTGTCCCCTTCATTTATGGGCCCTTACCACGAATTCTCCACCATCAGCTCAGAGTTCAAGGGCCACCAAATAGATTATCATAAGGGCAACCGAGCAAGGGCTAGTAAAGTTGTTGTTGACTGCAAGTTTTGGGCAGCCGAGTCCCTAAAGTTTAGGAGGACTGTTGGGGTCCTCAATTTGTATAAATAAGAAGGCTTATGACCTCATTTGGGTTAGCAAGTAGTTAGTCACTTTGTAGGTAGAAGTTAGCTAGTTTTTAGTTCGGTTTTTAGTCATTTTAGGCAGTAGTTTAGCTTTGCATTTCAGCACATTTTCAAGTTTTCCTTGTGGACAGTTTTGGAATGTAACTATTCTTTTCATTAATAAAGATGAATCCAGCTTTGCACCAGCTCTAGTCTCTCTTAGGAGGCTGTAGCTCTTGGGTTTGGGCCCATCTCAAGTGCTTAGTACCTCCTTTGTTTACTTTTATGTGTCTTTGCTGCATTCTTAGAATAAAATCTGCTATTTAGATTAAAATGCTTTGTTACATAGGTCTTTTTTGATGATTAAAATAGCTTTTCATATTCAGATTTACTTGATAGGTTAATCACAGGGACGATCTTCATAAAAAGGCTACCAAGCACCTTGGATCTCACCTCCCCCTCAATGGAATCATGAGCTGGGACTAAGGTGACCTTACTGCCACCAAAAACACTGTTTTGGTTTGTCATGCAATCTTTAGTGTTGGAATTCTCATTTGCAGACGTTGATATTAGTTGTGTTTAAATGCTTAAGTTTATGATTTCTTAGTTGCATATTTATTTCACTGATTTAATTTCGAATAAACTTCTGTTCATTTCCTTTTGCTGTTACTTAGGTCAGATTAGAGTGAAGTAACTAGGTCATAGGTTTTCTAAGTGTTTGTTTGTTCAGTTTGAAAAATAACTTGCAGAGCGCCTATCATACTTATTCATCTACTCATAGTCCATCCAACCTACCTACTTCATCCTCCATTTCATATCCTTGTCTTACCTTTGCCACGTTCCCTCACGTTGACCTACTTTCCATATTATTGTGTAGCATTGCCTTATCTTTCCTTGAACAAATCCAATCGTCCTTATCACTCCTCAGTTCCATCCACCAAAACCTGGACCTTCTCACACCATGATCTCACCTCCATACCCACTCCTTCATCTTTCTCCTTCCATCCATGCTCCAAAATCCCATTTCTGAACATCCTATAGAAAATCACATAACATCATGTAGAAATTCCAGAACATCCTGTAGAACCCCTGTAGACTTCTTGTAGAAGCTCACGAATGAGGTTTCACGATAGCTAAACTCTATGAAACTCTCTGGAAGGGTGTTAGGGACCCCTTAGGCCCTCTCTAAACCTTCCCAACCTCTTCCAAGCATTTCCTCTTACCTATCTACCTCTGCACAGTAGAAAATAGTGAAAGCACATGCATGATAATTCTGACAACTTATTCAAAAATACAAAAAGATGTTTTCTTCAGATAGAAGTAGCTTAGACACATGTATTTTAACTTCCTAGAAGTAATGGCATCTCTTTCAGTAGCTTGCATCCTCTCTTTCGCATCAGTAGGACTAGCTGGTAAAATTAGGGTTTGCTAGGGTTTGTGCTTTCTTTCAGCTTTTTAGTTTCTTTTTGCAAGAAGATTAGCTTCCCTCAAGTTAGCTTCCATCCATCAGTTAACAAGCTTCTTCTCAGAGCTCATATAAGTTGGATTGATCCCCTAGTGGACTTGTGGCAGCTGACCAAGTGACGGCTGCGGAAAGAGCTAGTACTTGTGCATACAACACCGTCGCTTCCAAGTTTGTTACGAACTACCGGGGTTGATAAAAGTAAAGAAGGGAGTCCCAAGAGTTGTAATATTATTGCTGCAATACTGGAGCCCACCATCTTTTTGGCATCATTGCCGAGGAAGCGTCAGAGTATTGGTGATTGCTGCTATTCTTCTATTTTCTACTACAACCTTCTGCTAAGTAGTTTATTTCATTTCCATTTTGCAATTTCATTTCTGCAAAAGTAGATTAGACATTTCCAGCTTTCATAGATTAGAATTTCAATTCTGCAATTTCATTTCTGCAAGCGTAAATTAGCATTTCAATTCTGCAATTTCGATTCTGCAAGCGTAGATTAACATTTCAATTCTGCAAGCATAGATTAGCATTTCAATTCCGCAATTTCAATTTTGCAAGTGTAGACTAGCATTTCATTCCTGCAATTTCATTTGAGCAAAATAGATTAGTCCTTTCCTACTTTCATTTCAATTCCGCATTTTCATTTCAGCAAGACAGTTGGTTGCAATTCAATATATTTTAGTTTTGCAGGTACAAGCCGAAAAAAGCAAAAATCAACCAGAAATATTTCCTTTCATTCCTTGTAGGAGTAGAGATAATTCGGAAAAATGATTCAACAACACCCCCACTGCTTCACATAGCCAACTTGCTCTCTTCTTCGATGGCTATGATTAAAGAACCCTTAGGTGGACAAAAAGACATATTTGAAGAACCTCTAGGGGAGAAGAAGAAGAAAAAATTCCACTAGAGCAAATGGCTGCAAGAAGAAATGTTGGGAGCAATACTTTTTCTTCCAACTCAATCCTTAGAGGTGAATGTGAGAATCTGATGGAAGATTTCAAGAGCGAGATAAGGTAGTTTCTTGCCATGCAACTGGATATCTTGCAGATCCAAAGGAAACAAGAGGAAGCCAAGAGGGCTTTGGCCATCTTTTGTCCTAGGTGCACTAGAAAGCATCCTAGGAATGAATGTCCAATGCACTCCCTAGAAGTGTGTTTCGTCTGTGAAGAATACCATCCTACAAATCAGTGCCCTTCCTTACCCAGAATCAAAGCTACATATTAAAGAGCCAAAGGAGTCACTGAACCACTCTATTTCATGAACCAAAGAAGGTCACATCGACCCTTACCTTACCAGCAGGGAATGCAAGGGACATCCCAGACCTATTATGACCCCTATCAAGCCACTTTCATGCCTTCTTGGGGTCCCCCTGCTCATCCTTCTTGGTTCACACCTCCTCCTTGTTCCTTCACAGATTCATATTATGCCCAACTAGCTGCTCATTCATTTCACTCTTATGCTCAGCCACAGCCTTAGTGGAATGCACCTCATCAGGGGTGGAGGCCCCAATACAATTATCCTCCTTCTCCTTTTCCTCCACCACCTACCCATCCACAAACCCATTCACATTCATCTCAAATATACACTCCCACTCAACTACCCATACCACCATTTCCAAACCCGCACATTGGAGTAGCTCAACCCAATTGCAAAGCTGAGGCACAACATGTCCAAATGATGCCTCTTGAGCTCAATGATCTTCACCATAGCTCAGGAAGAGTATTGCAAAAAAAAGATTATTTTGAAAGCATTGAAGGACCACATCTAGCAAAAGAAGATTCAAAAGAGGAAATCAAAGAACCATGGGCTGCGCTAGATGAAGAAAAGACATCAGAATTAGAGATCAAGAGAGTTCCCTCATGGTTACCATCAAATCTTCCATGTATTCAAGAGAAAACTCAGCAAAAAGAGGAAGATGTGAAGGTCATGATAGAAGAAGATATGGAGAATGATCTAGATCATCAAAAGGAGCAAGGATATCAGAGTTATATTGAGATATGGTTTCAGACGGTGACTAAGTTGCAGCAGTACTCTCTTCCTCAGCTATGCTCGATCCCTTCAAAGTCAAATCATTTGTTCTTTGAAATCCAGATACCTGTCAAAGCATGCATTTTGAGCCTCCACATCATTTTGTCTCTAATCTCTATGCGCACATGGCTCCATTGGAAGTATTCTTATACTTGAGAATGATTTTGTTTTTCAACTAGGGTAGGGTAGAAAAAAAAAGAGAAAAAAAAGGAAAAAAGAAAAAGAAAAAAATGAAAAAAATGGAAATAAGAGGACAAATCTAAGGTGAAAACCTCCTCAGAGGCGCCTTAGATTGGCTCATTGATTGAAAACTTCTATGAGGTGGTCAATGGGTTGAAAAAAAAGAAGAAAAAAAAAAGAGAATAAGATCCCTGGGTGAAAACCTCCCTTGGAGGCGCCCAAGGCAGGAAATTAGGGTGAAAACCTCCATGAGGCACCCTAGTTGTTTTCAACAAAAAAAAAAAGGAAAAAAAAAGAGATAAAAAAGAGAAAAAAGAAATCAGGCCTAATCTTTGTAAAAGAATTGCAGGTTGCAAGGAATACATTGTAGGAAAAGAGGGGCATGCAAAACAAGGATAGGAGTCCGTACTAGGCTCAAGGAAACCCCCTCAATGGCCACTCACCTCTCCTAGGATTTGGTCACATTCGGGTTGAGATTGGGCCTTCTACAAGAAGTTTTGGGCTTTCTACAGGAAGCTACAGGCATTTCTGCAGGAAGTTCTTTATTTCTACAGGAAACATCCTGTAGAACCTTCCGGCGAGCTAGATTCCCTTTTGGAAGGGAATCTAAAGCTTGGAATCTATTTGTTAGGCCTGCGAGCATCCATGTTTCCATCCCTCACCTTTCTCCATCATTTTTTCCACCTCATTGTACTTCTTTTATGAAAATTGTGTTTTCTACAGGAAGTTCCTGTAGAAATTACAAAAGGCTGGAAATGGATTTCAAAAAGGTAGTTTGGTGAACATGCTAGCTTTCTCAAGGGTTAAAAATTCCTCCTGCAATCTTCAAACTCCTCCTCCATCATCTCCATGCCTGCATCACAACCCATCGTCAGTTTTTCTTTCCATGCAAAAACTTGCAGAATGATTTGAAGAAAAAATACATAGAACAGAATTTTTTTTTTCCATAACTTGAAAACCATGCATCCATTTACAAAACTGTTTTACAGGGAGTTATATAGGGATGATGGAAACATGCCCGAGAAATTTCAGCCAATTCCAGTGCACGGTTTCCAAGAAATCAGCCTCCATCACCTTGAGCCATTTGTGCATTTTCTCCATATCTGTGCATTCGTTTCAAAACGTGTTTCATGGGGAGATGCATAGGGGTGACAATAACCCACCCAAGCAATTTTAGCCGATTCCGATGCATGGTTTCTGAGAAATTGATCTCTGTAATCTTTAGCCATTTTCCGTTTTTCTAGAAATTTGTGCATCCATTGATCACAATTTTGCTATGGGAGGTGAATAATGATGATAGGAACATGCTTAGCAAGTTTTAGATCGATCTGGTCTATCGTTCGAGAGCAATGGCGAAAACAAGTTTCTGTCCGGTGAAAATTCAACATCAGCAGCTTGAGGGTGCAGATGTGAACGTGGAAGCCAGCTCCTGCAGTGTGGATCCAACTAGAGGATACCTGCATAAGGAAAACAACCATGAATCAGCCACCAAGCCATTATGCAACCACAAAAACGAATGCATGCAGCAAATGAAAGGCCACAACACCTCACAGCAACCATTCAACTTCCAGGTATGTGACTAAAACTTGTTCCTCTATTGCATGAATCTAATTTAAGAACTGCATGAATGAATGCAATGATGGGATTAAGCCATGAATATAGCAAGGTTAACCTGACATTTCCTTCTCTAGCACTCAGCTAGAAGTCGTGCAATATACGTGTACAGTTGACTCACGTGAAAATTAAAACAACATGGAGTGTTGGCCGTTTAAACCTCAACATAATTGATGGAGTGATCACAGGTAGGAAACAGAATGTTTCGTGACAGCACTACCATCTGCATGGGCCAGCACACATTTTTTCCATCTCACCACAAATCATGCAGCAATTAAAGAACACTCGGTTGAAACTCACGAACTGCTATTCATTTGCACTTGCCACATCCTCAACTGAAGTTTGCACAAAATAATTAACTAGTCATCCTCCACCGGTTTCTCTACCTGTCTTCGAGATTCTGCTACGTATCAATCTCGCTCAGAGGTGCAGGGGCATTCTATAGGAAGATGTTCTACAGGAAGTATGGCATATCCTTCCGAAGCAGAGAAGCCTCGACTTTTCTTCATCGAGTTTGGAGTTCTGAGAGAGGTAGGATTGAAAAAAACAATCTTCCATGCATTGGTGAATTAAAACTATCTGGAGTGTCTGGAGTAGGAAAATTAGAAGCAAATATGCCTGTGGGTCAAGAATGGTAGTTTTCCTATGTGATACACGGAATTTTTTTCAGTTGGTTCTGCATCACATTTTCCTCCATGGTTTCTATTAACAAATTTATCCTATAGAAAAGTTAAAGCATTGTGAGGACTAACATGTGCATGAAGAATGTGAATTTTATGTGGTTGTATGCATGCTGGGGATGAAAATTAAGCTCTATGCTCTGTCTGTGGGAGCCTAATTCCCTTCTGACAGTCAAGTATTTGGGCAACAAAAGTCTTGAAACCAGGGAGTTGTTGTTCATTGATATCAAACAGCCGAGGAATTCTTTCTTGAGTCCAGGGGGAAACTATAAATAACATTTCCTCTTCTGAAAAAAGCATAAGAAAAATGGAGCACTCTCACCATGCCAGGGGGATTTATAATTCAGCATTATCCATGGTTATCATGTGAACTTACACTTCATCCAGCAGTGAAGACAGGGAACACATTGAGGCAGAAGAGAAAGCCAAGGGTAAGGAAACCCAGAACAAACCACCACAGAAAGAGCAAGAAGAGAAACAAGAGAAAGGCGAAGCTGCTGAGCCCAAAACTGTGGGTGGAATAAAGGCACAAATGCCAAGGAAGAAATGGTTGCAAATTAGGGCAGAGAGGACTGAAAAAGTACAAGCAAATGAGGGCACACCCAAGGCAACCACAGCAAAATTAAAGGAGAAGGCACCCCCAGCCAAGCAGGCCAAAACAGTGAAAACCGTTTCTACGGGAAGCCAGAAAACCATTTCTACAGGAAGACAGAAAACAATCAGCACGAGACTTTCTATAGGAAGTCTTGAAAGAGGGCAATAGAAGGAAAAATCCCCTGAGATTTTGGCCAGGGAGGTAGCAGCCATGCTTGCCACCATTAGCACACCTCCAAGACCAAGAAGGAAGAGAAAGAGGCAAACCTCCATGTACTTTAAAGTGAAAAGGGAGCACACGGATAAAAGTGGGCAGACCCAAACCACAGTGAAAGGAGCAAATTGTCATTAAGGACACAAAATCTAAACAAAAGGAGGAGCCTCCTTTAAAGATATCCATCGGCTATGAACGGGGTAGCTCGAAGACATCCACCTAGAGAGAAAGAATGAAAATTTTGGACACAAGGGCCTCTCTACAGGATGTTGAGACAGTTCTATAGGAAGTTGAGAATTCTCTAGGAAAAGGAGCACATGCAGTGGGAAGAAGCAGAGAGAAAATCATGGTTTAATGACCAAGAGGAGGACATCAATTCAAAAGCTTGGCATGACAGAGAGGCCACCAGGGCCATCAAAGATGGAGAGATAGATTAGTTTCTCAGAGGATGAGCAACACTTTCAGTAGCGGGGTGATGATGAGCCCCAAAAATGGATAATTATATGGGCTCATTCAACCTCCTAATTCGACTTAATCCACCATTCTCATTAGTTTATTGAATGTTTTTTATTATATTTATGCTAATAGAGTGAATTGGGTTAGTCATTATGCCAACAAGTCTAATGTGTCATTTGTGTAGTCTTTTTGGTCAATTTGGAGACAAAATCAAAGGTTTAAATGAGCACTTGGCAGCCAAATTCGTGGAGAGGATTTGTAGGAAGGCGTCCCCTTCATTTATGGGCCCTTACCTTGAATTCTCCACCATCAGCTCGGAGTTCAAGGGCCACCAAATCGATTATCACAAGGGCAGCC
>APFE031313616.1:3145-26441 GCA_000404065.3 Pinus taeda
TATATACATATTATATTATTGATAAAATCGCCTTCCATTTTTCCTATATACCATGGAGATTCGCCCATTTATTATACTATAAATTTAGGGGGGGTTCTTAAAATTTTCCCTGCAACCAAATATACACGAAAATTGAGTGGAGTAATGTTCGAAGAGTGTGAAGGATGAACATGTGTGTGAGCATGATCCTCAACATCATTAGGCAGTGGTGGAGTTGCTGAATGAGAGGGAGGTGGATAGTCAGTTGAGACAGTGCCCGCTCCCACATAAGATTACACAATTCCATCAATGAAGAATGTTGAGTGAGGCTTGATATCAAGCTTCCTCTTAGGACGGGGAGATTTCTTAAGGAAATACTCGAACTGGTCCCAAAGATAAGAAAATTTCATATGGCTCTTCGGAGCTTGAAACTGCAAGTCACGGAAGCGCTGCCAAAAATCGATAATGGATTCATGCGGAGCCCTCTATTGCTGTAATAGTTTCTAGTCAAGATAGTCTGGATCAAAATGATAAAACGTGTCTTCAATGAGATCACAGAAGTGCTCAAATGAGTGCACAATGACATGCAGATTCGCGAAGTGTGCATGCAAGCATAAAATTGGCCTGTTCGTTAGAAAACTCATCTTCCTCATAAATAATGAAAAGAAAGTTACATAAGTGCTCAGGCCAGGCCACTTCACCTTCACCATCATACGTGTGATTGGACAAGAGATCAAAAAGTTTCCCCGAGATGGCGACATCTTCACGATTCGAAAAACATCTCGGGAGAAGAAGAGTGCAAGACTCCATGAAATATATGCAAAGGTTCAAAACTGGATGAGAGGACACTGCTTGTCATTAGGCCCTCCTTCTAGTGCTAGAAATGTTGACAGTGCTGGACCCACCAACATGTCAAGGGGATCTCCCTGGTAAGAAGTCCCAATTAGACCTCAAACCATTTGGTATAGGAGTCCCAGTAGTGGGTCGTAAGGTAATGCCTTAACCGCGGTGTTGCACAAAGGCAAGTAGAATAACACTATCAATAGCAAGGGTGTGACTGATGCAGTGAGTCAAGGAAGCTGTATAAGAGGTTCCAACACTTCGAAAGGGGAAGGAGGTGAAAGTGAGTTCCAAGTTGAAAGGGACTAGTCCCAACTCGGCTAGGAACACACCACACACAGGACATGCACAACTTTCGGTGGAGCAGTCCACTCGGATGCGGTAGTCACATCATACAAGGTAAGATAACATGTACAACACTCATGGATTAGTTTGAGATGAGTGTGACGATTTTTATAGCAAGGTTCAAGTGAAAGGTTTGTCTGATGTCTGGCAAAGCAGTCGACATGGATGGTGACAACATTAACAACATATGCAACACATTAACAAAAAGATTCATATATTGCATGTGAATCAGTTCACACACAAGTACGTAAGTTAAACAACACATATCATTAAAGCAACCGGAGTAGTCCAGCTGCAATAACAACATATGCATGAAAATGTGATGGCTCTTATTATATAAAGAAGTGTAATTCACAATCATACAATACATCCATGTAAACCTTCTAGCCCCAATAGTGGAATGTTACAACCACATCCGCCTGCTCCTCCAAAGATATGTACTAGCTCCATGCAGTGGAGAAGCCAAGGCGCATTACAATATTGTCCAAGCCTTCTTCAAAATAGTCTTAGTAGAAGCTTGGCTGAACAAAAGCCCATACAATGAGTTATGAGGGACTATTTATAGCAAAGGGTGGGGTGGCCCTTGAAATTCCCCTTTGTGACAGTTCAACTACCCTCATGACTCTTCAACTACTCTATGACTGTTACATCCAACCATTGACACTTGACATACACTTGACATGAATCAACATTACAATGCACATGTACTCATGTGAGACAACATGGCTTGAGCAAGCCTTCTAAGACATCACTGACACTCGGTTCGCTATGATGAGACTAACTCTTTGACATGCTTGTGATGTTGAAGGTGGTGAGCTGATGCCAAGCTTGGTCGTTCGTGATGGTGTGCATGCACCTCATGGTGACATCTTACTGAAGTGAACTATGGCTCTGTTGCAATTGGTGCATTGGTTCAAACCCTTCATGCAACTCGTCTACTAACATGTGCATGGTCTTCTTGGGTACGGTTGAACCAGAAACACACTGATGCATAGTGTCTGTGCTAATCTTCAAGTGTGTGCTGGTGGTCCTACGCATCAACGTGCGAAGTACATGTTCAACCCCAGTTGGACTTGCTTCTTGTCTTCGCCTTAGTGAGTCTGTTAAATGGGTTGGATTGCATGCGTGCACTCAATGATATGCATGTTGTTGAATCCCTTGCATGTGATAAAAAACATTTCTCACCATGTCTGCTTTGTGTTAGTTGCTGGGATGGATCCTTAGCTTGTACGGGTGTAGTTTCATCCATGATTGCATGTTACGCCCACTACTATTCCTGCTCCTGTTGTAACTCATTTATCTGTTTGTGCAGCTTCATGTTCTTCCCGAGTTGCTGCGTCAACACTTGCAACTCCTTCTTTTTTCCATCTTCTGCCTTCACGCGATCTTCATGTCACATCGTCATCTCATAGCCTGACTCTCCAAAGTTGCCTTCTTCATCAATGGACCTGCTTGAGCTTGCAACCTTATTCCACCTCTGTGTTGTCAACAACCCTCCTCTTACATTCGTTTCATTTGGTATGTTGTCTTCATATGTTGTTCATGATGCTACTTGCTATGATGCTGCCACTTAATGTCCTTGTATATGAACAACTTGATGTCTTCGTGAGTAGGCAAGCTCATAGAAACTTGATCGACTTCATCCCCAAGCATGCTCTGAACGGTGTCCTCATCTCTGCTATCCTGGAAACCATTGTACCTATGTTGCTGAGAAGTAGATGGACACCTGCGATACCTGGAGACATGGCAACACTCGTAGCAAGCAATCTGTCAGTTGAAAATGAAAATGAACATGAGAGCTGAATTGGAACATACCTGGGTGAATGATCATGAAGGTTGCGCAATTTTGGTTGGGAGGTTAGGAGACCGACTGCCAAGACTTCTCAAGGCATAGTTTAGGTTGCTGGGAGACTGGCTGACTACTGGAACTGGGCAATGCATAGTTTAGTCTGGCTGCTAACTGATGGGATTGCGCAATGCGCAATTCTAACTAGGTAACAAATATGTGCAATTTCTTGGGCCAAGCAGCCACTGTCCTCCGCAAATGAGAAAAACAGTCTTGGAGGCCAGTGCCAGGCAGGAATGTGCAAATCTGGAGAGGAAGGTGAGCCTTCCTTTCCCAGATTGCATAATGTAGCCTTGGTGAAGGCAGAGCCTGGGCCAAGGTTGGCTCGACTCATTGACGGGAGACTAAAAGCAAGTAAGTCAGTGAATGCATGGTGACACTAAGTGATATTAGAAGTGATTGATAGTGCATGAAAAACATGAATGAAAGATTCAGCAAACAAATCAACATGCATGTGGGTGAGGTAGTTTGCTAGTTGGGCAAACGTCCATGCAAAACAATTTCATGCATGCGATAGTAGTGAGATAGAAACGAAAACTGAAATAGAGCTAGGAAAAGCTACTATACATGTAAATGACAACAAGCATTCAAATAAATCAAGCAAACAATACTCCCACAAGAAAAAACACAAAAAGAGATAGAAATGCAGCACAAGGCATGGGAAGCGAGCTTAACCCAAAACAATTGAGATGAGTGTACCAAATGCTCCTAGATGTGATGTGGGATGTTATAGATACAAGTTTGATGTGAGGAATGAGCTATGCAACATCCAATTGATGAGTTTTATAACACCAAGGTTGTGACGCGCATGCCATGAATCTAGGGGAAGTGACACTGGGTGGGAGGTTTCGAAATTACTCCTTGCATGTAACCTCTGACTGCTAAACATAGATCCCTAAAACAAGGGATGCCTTTACATGCTGCCTTGGGAGAAGCATCCCAAACATGTAATTCTGTTTTTCTTAGTCCCGAAGGGAACCAGTCAACTCAGCTGCACATGCAAGATATTGCTCGATTGCTAGAGAAAAATGCACATTTCTGGCTGGAAGCTAGGTTGGCTACCTAGGATATTTGCGCAATTTCTGGGCAGAGCATTTGACTGCTACCTAGATTTGCGCAAATTTTGGGTTGAACAGCTTGTTGCTGGGAAAATTTGCGCAAATCCTACTGGGAGGGTTGGTTGGCAGGATTTCGCAATCCTGGAGCCCAGTAGGTTGTTAGAGAGGATTGCATAATTCCTAGAGGGAAGGTTGGTTTCCCTCCAGAAATGCGTAATTTTCAGGGGGAAGCTACTTAGCCTGTAGCTGGACCAAGTTCGGGTGAGCAACCTATGAGGGGAATGGATCAGCTGTGATCGACACACTTCCTTTGTACGAGGAAAACACTGAAGCTTGAGTACTTGACAAAGCAAGACAAAGAATTGTGTAAGGTTGGTAGGGAGGCTCCAAAACAGGCTAAGGAAAAATTTTGGAGGGTGGTTGTAGCTGCTACAACACCTACCCAATGTCCATTCGTATATCCCACCAATATGATACCATCACTTTGAGCATACCTAATCCCATACTTGATTGTATAACACAAACACTGTAGCACATGCTTTGCCACTATCCAATGCACTACCTTTGGTTCCATCATGAATTGAATGGGAGAGTTTATTGCATAGGATATATCTAGTTTGGTATTGACCAAATACATGAGAGATCCAATGAACTTCTCGTGTAAGGTGGGGTCCACAACCTTCTCCCTGGATGTGTCTACTTTCCTCCAATTAGTGATCATGGGTGTATACATTGCTTTCTAATCCTCCATTTCAAACCTTCTCAAAATATTGATGCAGTATTTCCCTTACCCAAGGAAAATATGCCCATCTGTTCTACCACACCTCCATGCCTAGAAAGTAGTGCATGATCCTAAAACCATTCATTTCGAACTCAACTATAATATCCGTCTTTTACTTCTCTATGAGCCCCAAAGAAACTATTAGAAACAAGCAGTAGAGGTCTACATCTACCTCATTCCCAACCACCAAGCAGTAGAGGTCTACATCTACCTCACTCTTCATGAAGCCCATTCCCTGCAAGTATCTATCAATGCACTCATACCATGCCTTGGGAGCTTGTGTAAATCTCTCTTCAATATGCACACACATTTCTCATTGTTGTGTACTAAAAATCCATCTAGTTTTTCTATGTATACCTCTTCTTCCTACTCACCATTATGGAATTTTTGCTTAACATCCATATGATGGATCTTCTATCACATTTGTGTTGCTAATGAAATCATGGCTTGTATATGTTGGAAAATCAAAGTAATTATATTAGGTTTGATTCTCCTTTATTTATAATTACTTGTGAGTGTATTGGCTTATTTTACTTATTTATTATCTTATCATTCATCAAGAAATTACCATATTACGTGTGTATGAAGATCACAAAATAAGAGACAGAAGATATAGGCACACATTAGGGAAAAAAAACCAATCAAGATAATTCTTCCTTTCAATAGTATTCTTTGAGACTCTTCACCCTAGACCAAGACCAAACTATCCCTCCACACCAAGTCAGCCTCGCAGACTTTCGACCCCTTCCAACAACTTCGACTAGGCAACAACTTTAAGCAATTAGCAACTTCTGGCAACAACGAAACTTAGGAGACTTCGATCTCCCAATCTAGACCACGAAACAGAGAGAGAGAGGCACCAAAATTTTGATTTTTTCTTTCTATGTAGACTTCCCCAAACTCACATTCACTTCATCTTCTCGACAACAGACTTCACACTCTTTCTGAGCTACAAGAGAACTTCGCACTTTTTCTAGCTACAAGAGATTTTGAACTTGTGTGTGGGAATGATGCTCCAAATTAATTCGATGAGATTGATTTTATAGGATTCATGTGGGGTTGACTAAGGTCCTTAGGCCGACTTGATCTTATTCTAGGCCAACATGTTGTGGAGGTTACATAATTCATATATGACTCAATACTTAACCTTTTTACATGATTCAAAAGTCCAAGAAGGGTCTCTTTAAAAGTATAATCACTCTATTGACTCAGAATAAATCTTAGAAGTAATCAATGGGGAATTTGACCTAAAACATGGTGAACCAAGCATAAAACCCATGCTATAATAAGCCACAATAATAATAATAATAATTCGTTTCTTTATTCTTTTGACAATTACATTACATGATGACTAAAGTACATTAATGAAGACCGAACATAGTTACATTTTCCAACACTCCCTCTTAACTAGGGAGGTATTCATAATGTACGAATACAATGGAAGATATCAAACTATATGAACCATGAAGAACTTTAAGCACTGCAATACCATGGACTAGACTCCTGAATAGGGAAATTTATCCAAGTGGTCTCTCAACAACTTAGTTATTGCAATGCCATGGACTAGATTCCTGACCAAGGAAATCTATCCAGGTGGGACTAAGATTTACTTAAGCTTTTAGCCCCTCTAGGTACCATTAGGATTACTTGCTAACCATTAACCAAAAAATCTAGGTGTGTATCCAAAAACAAAGCTTTATGATCACCACCACCTTTCCAAATTCTAGACATCAACACAATGTGTTGGCCAGATGTCCTCCCAAGCAACACTTCACTCACAAAGCCTCAACACCCCTTGATCTAGCAGATCAAGGATAACAAATCTCTCCCAATCAAACAAATTGGTAACCAACATTCTATCAACACCTTTGGGAGATTCATATGTACAAACATAACCCCAATCAATAATACTATCATATGTACATAATCAAATACAAACCTCTGGGGTATTCCAAACAACAGATATTGCTTCTTAACATTCCATACTAGGGCTATCAACTAAATATTTGATAGAAGATTCCTCAATAATACATTATTTTGCATAATTCATATGCAACAACATATTCTTCATTCAAATCTTGCTTTCCTTCTTTTAGCAACACCTCAAAATGCATTCTACAATTTCCTTCTCCTACTCATGGCCTTCACTAAAACTTATCGCTGTTAGTCCTAGTCAAGTGAATGACACATGAAGCAGAGAATCATATATGTCATTCCCTCTTGAACATAGAGGATCTAATCATTCCTATACAAGGAATATTATTAATCATCCTCTTATCCTAGGGAGATTCCTTACGTTCAATCTCCCTCTTAACCTATGGAGATTTCATCCAGACTCCTTAACTTAGGGAGTTTTGCTTCTTCTTTTTGTCATTGGAGAATATTTCGTGGCTTCCAACCATTTTCATCAGAGATATTTTCATCCTCATCATGCTTATCAATGAGCATCTTCACCAAATTGAAGATTGTGAGCCTGTAAAACTTAGATAGCAAGTACAACCAAATCTATAGAAGCATGATGTTATCCATATTAAAATCACAGAAGTAATTCAACTTTATACATATCAGATTCCCAGACTTAATTTACAAACAAGAGAAATATACTCTTCATCATCTTGCTAGGGACTTAGTCACAAACCATAGGCTTCTTCATAACAACTTTCATTCCATCTAGGGTTTCAATATTACTTCCAAAGGTATGACATAACTTACTACAACATGTAGAAAAACCTAGAAACAATTCAGACAAATATAAAGAATCCAACAACCTTTCAAAAATTCATATGTTAGACCTCTCACTAGATATTCATACAAATCCCAGATTTCATACAAAAGAATCAATCAAAGTCAATCACAACTTAGTGATTAACATGACCAAATTCCACTAGGGTTATTTGCAAACACTAGATTTTCGATCAATCATTAAATCCATCCAAAACTCAAATTTCAACAATTTATCATAAATCTGAAATGATCATATAGTCATCATACATAAAATATTTTTACTTGGACTAAGGTTCCACTAAAAAACCCTTAGAGATCCATTTTGACACTTTCAACAATCTTACACAAATCTCAAATCATCATATTTCAGAGATTTTACTTTGACTAAGGTTCAACTCCAAAACCTTAGAGTTTCATTTTCATGATCTCTACAATCATTACATAGATATCAGATTGTTACATTACAAACACTTGATAATGTTACTATTAGGATTTAGCTGCAAAACCCTAGTTTTTTATTTTCAACAATCATTTAAATAGATCTCAGATTGTTCCATATGAGACAATTTAACTGCACTAGAGTTTAGCTATAAAACCCTAGATTTCCAAATATCATCTCCTAGAATCTCATACAAGGATTTCCATTAAATCCTAAGACATGATCACATATCTAGGAGTTCATAATCGTTCATTATCATATCATATGTCCAACAACATTAAGACATCTAAACTAGACCAAGCTAGGGATTTGACCAAGAGGACACATCTATACATGCCGATATTTAATCATCATGCAAATATATTTGATATCATGTGTTAGTCAAAACCAACTTCAGAAATATCAATAATAGTTAGACACACAAACTTTGAATATAATAGGGTTTTATCAAACAAACACACATGTCAATGAAATCATTTTTATGACAATATAAGGGTCTTTCTCACACATTCCACCAAACCCTAATGAGCTAGTGACTAGACTAGGGTTTGATCAAACAAACACACATGTCAAGGAAATCATTTTCATGACAATATAAGGGTCTTGCTTTCACATTCCACCAAACCCTAATGAGCTAGTGTTTCAATGTGGAAACATAGAATATCCAACACTATCAAAACTTCAAAGGTTCAAGATTTTAGACCTTGTCATTCAATCCTAACAAGTTAAATTTTCCTGATCATACCAAAATACCAAACATGCCATCATCAGACTTCAAGTCGCATTTCACAATATCCCTATGCAGTTTAGGGTTTTAGACATTCGCATTAGCTTACCCTTCCGTTAGGGGTGTCCAGAACCTGTCTAGGGTTCTACAAAATCAATTCAAAATATGAGAGGGTGTGGGTAGATTTATGAAGAGATGAATCACCCAAAAACAAGAATCATTATGATTCAAAATAGCTAGACATAACAATCTTAGTAATATAATGTCAAATGAATAATCCTTTCAATATAAAGAAATAAATGTATTTAAAGCATACCTTTTTTCCTTGACCTACCTTGTCCTAAGAGGTTCTCGTTAATAATTCTTGAGAATATAGAAGATGTCTTACAGAACATGAATATATGCTAGACTTCCAAATATTCAGAGGTGATCCACACTCGACTTCTTTCCTGTGAATACTTCTTCAGGTAATGTATTATCAAGATTCTTCCGAGGACTCATATTTTGAATGTATACGGCTGTCAATGCTACTTATTCCCATAAGAAATTTGGTAGATCTTGATCAAGGAGCATAGTTTGAATGCTTTCTTCAATTGACTTATTCTTCCTTTCGACCAATCCATTTTGTTGGGGATAATAGGGAACAATGAGCTCCCTCTTAATATTAGCTACCTTACAATATGTAATCAATTCCTTATAAGTGTATTTCCCACCATTGTTACATCTTAGGGTTTTTATCTTTCTTTCAGTTAGGGTTTCCTCTTCAGCCCTGAACTTCTTGAACTTATCAAATACTTCATCTTTGCCTTGAGGAGGTAGATCCATGTCTTTCTAGAATAGAAATCAATGAATGTTCCATAATAGAGATGACCTCCAAGTGATTTTTCAGACATGGGTCCACACAGATCGAAATGGATAAGGTCTAATATCTCTTTAGACCTAGTTTCACTAGTTTCATGAACTCCATTAACCCTAGAATTATCAATACTAGAGTCTTTTTCCAAAACCAATACTTTTCCATCAACAAAAATAATCTTTCCCTTTTATCTTCTAAATAATAAAAAGAAAATTCTTTTTCAAACCTGTAACATATCAAATGAAACTTCGATCCATTATCTAGCTTCAACAATGTTGATCCCTGGCCTCTAACAACATAGTCATCAGTAAGAGAACCTATAAGAGCAACCAATAATCCTTGACTCTTGACCTTTTTGAACAAGTAGTAGATGACCTTCTTGATCCAGCTTCCAACAATGTTGAAACCAATTCTTATGTAGTTCATCATAGAGGGAGAATCCATGCCAACAAAGTGATCTTAGACTCTTCCTGACCTTAGATCTGATACCATGTTGGAAAATCAAAGTAATTATATTAGGGTGTGAGTCTCCTTTCTTTATAATTACTTGTGAGTGTGTTGACTTATTTTACGTCTTTATTATCTTATCTTTCATCAAGAAATTACCATATTATGTGTGTATGAAGATAACAAAACAATAGACACAAGATATAGGCACATTCCATGGAAAAAATTCTTTCAATATTATTGTTTGAGACTCTTCACTCTAGACCAAGACCAGAATTTTCCTCCACACCAACCTCCTAGATCTTCGACCCCTTCCACAAATTCGACTAGGCAACAACTTTCGGTAACAAGCAGCTTCCGACAACGATGAAACTTAGGAGACTTCGATCTTCCAATCTAGACCATGAAACAGAGAGAGAGAGAGGCACTGAAATTTCTATTTTTCTTTTCTCCTTAGAATTCCTCAAACTTGTATTCACTTCGGCGTCCAGAAAATAAACTTCACACTCTTTCCCATCTACAAGATAACTTCACACTTTTTCAAGCTATAAAATATTTCCACCTTATGTGTGAGAATGATGCTCCAAATGAATTCTATGAGCTTTCTTTTATAGGATTCATGTGGGGTCGAATATGGCCCTTATGCTGACTTGATCTTCTTCTAGGCCAACATGGTGTGGAGGTTACATAATTCATATTTGACTCAATACTTAACCTTTTTACACGATTCAAAAACCCAAGAAGGGTCTCTTAAAAAATACAATGACTCTATTGACTCAGAATAAATCCTAGAAGTCCTCAATAGGGACTTTGACCTAAAACATGGTGACCCAAGCATGAAACCCATGCTTTAATAAGTCACAATAATAATAATAATAAATATTTTATTTATTCTTTTGAAAAGTACATTACATGATGAATAAAGTACATTAATGAAGAATGAACATAATTACCTTTTCCAATAGTATAGAAGTATAGTTGGCCATAAGAGTGAATGTCTCCTCAATGTCTATTCCCTCCTTCTAAGAGAACCCGTTGGCCACAAAACTTGATTTGTATTTTTTGATGTTGCCATATGCACCATGCTTGATATTAAATATCTGGCATGATCTAACCATCACCCTATCCACCAGTCTAAGAAAAACATCCCACACATCATTAATCACAATTGAGGTATACTCCTCAACCATAACATCTCACCACACCTACTGCTGCATGGCCTCTTGGTAGTTGGAAGACTCACTATCTACCAACTGAATGAGTAATTAAATGTATCTAGTGTACTTATCTAGTTGTCTCCTCTGTCTACTACCTATCTTAGGAGATCCTACAAACTCCTAAGCATATTTGAGTGTTGGATGAGCCTCATGATTCGTCTTGCCAATTGTAGAGGATGGAATATCAACTTCCATATCCTCCTGATGTATCTCTTAGATCTGCTACATTTGTTGCTCCATACTTTGCAAAATCTCATGAACTCCTGCACCTGAGCCTCGTACTGGTAACCATACTCATGCTTTTCTTCCTATGATCTTGCTACTCAACTCTCGAAGCTTTTGCTAGTCACTCACTCTGATCATCTGCTATTGGAAAATATCTGGACCTCCTGTATGCCTTGTTCCTCCCTGAAATTGACATCTCATTTGAAAATAATCATCTTGGCCCCTATAATGAATATCCAATATGATTTTAAGTCTTACTATATCCCTCAAAGTACCCCCTCTCTGTATTATGATATAACTTAGAAGATATATCTATTGGGATGTGACAACACGCTAAACTCCCAAATATCCTGAAGTGGCTTAAATTAAGCTTCTTCCCCGTTAATGATTCTTCTAATGTCACATTGCTTAATGATATATATGGAACCCTATTATGAATGTATACTACCATATTGCACACATATGCCCATAAATAATAAGCATATCCTGGTCATAGAACATAGCCCTTTCTGCCTCCAATATTGAAAGATTATTCCTCTAAAAAACCCCATTCTGTTGTGGGTTGTAAGGAACTATCCAATCTCTCTTGATTCCTTCCCTGGTACAAAACTCCTAAAACTCCTTTGCTATGTACTTACCTCCATTGTCTAATTGAAGAACCTTCACCTTCCTGCTTGTTGCATTCTCCACTTGAGCTTTAAACTCTTGAAATAGACTGAAGACCTCATCCTTGGTCTTCAATAAGTATATCCAGGCCTTCCTAGATAAATCATCAATAAATGTAAAAAATTACTCATTTCCCTTGGGAGACTTCATTGACATATGTCCACATATATATGAATGCACTAGATCAGGAACACCCTTGAAGTTGGTGTCACTCCTTAGAAAAGTAGCTTTTAAAACTTCCCCAACACACATCCCTTGCTTACATCATCATGCTCCGTGATCACCTATGGAACACCTATCACTATCTCATGAAGCAATTTGAGTGATCCATGATGTATATGGCCAATCCTCCTATCCATATCTCCCCTTGATCTCTTAGATTACCACTTTTCACTAGTGCCTTAGGAGTGTCCATATGCAACCTGTAAATCTGGTCACTCCTACCTCTAATCACTATGGGTGATTTCTAATCCTCGTTCCTAATCAACACATGCACCCCCCTAAAGAGTAAATTATACCATTTATCTTAAAGGATAGATACAAAAATCAGGTTCATTCCCAAGCTTGACACATGCAACACATTATGAATAGGAATTGCCTTGCCATTCTCCCTCAAACAAAAAAAATCTGTCTCACAACTGGATTGCATTTGGACTTGTTCCCCATTTGAATATGGAATCTGATGTCCTCCTCCTTATAAATGGAGAGCTAATCCCTAACTCATATGATGTGAAATGATGCCCCATTGTCTATATACCAAACACCCTATGAGTTTGAGCTAGATAGGCAAGTAATAAGTGAGAATCCCCATTCCATCTTGCTAGCAAGCTCACTGCACTAGTTGAAGCTATTCTTTACTTATTGCCCTTATTTTTTCTCTTCTTTATCTATAGAAAATTATTGACATAGTGGCCAAAATCATGACAGTTGTATCATTTGACCTTAGAAAGGTCTTGCTTCTTATTCTCACCTTTTGGATTTGGTCCCTTGATAGACCCCTTCTTTGCTTCCCCTTTTCCTGTTAGGGCCATGTTCTCTTTCCGTTCCTCACTTTTCTAAATTTTTCTACTACTCCCACTGACAAGGCTGAGTCTAAGCTCCCCCTGAGTGAAATCGGTCCATAGTCAATCCCAGCTCAATAAGGTGTCTCACCCATTGATATTTTGAGCAAAGACATCCCATTACTTATTAAACCCATTCAAGGCTAATCGCACTAGCTAATCATCATCCAATTTATCTCCAACCAACTTGTTTTTGAAAATTCGAAGTCTAGTGAGGTAACCTATGACATCTTCACCCTTGTTCATCAATGTGTTCCTCAACTTTTCCCTAATAATCAACTTCTTGTTCATGGTAGAATTTTGGTTCAGATTCATAATTGCATCCCACATCTTCTTCACTATGACTAGCTCTACGATATGTGGAAATATATGGTCCTTAATACCGTTAAGGTTTATCCTCCTTTATTTTTCATCTTCCTTCCTATATGTTATAAGCTATGCTGGATTTGTCGGTACAACAATCACATTTGTTGCATGCTCCTTGAGACAATTTTCTTCCAACAATAAATAAATTTTGGCTTTCTAGACACCAAAATTTAAGGCTCCATCCAATCTATCCTAATCTCTCAAACCCGTTGAGGCCATTTCTGAAGAATTGTTGCAAATATAGAAAAAAACAAAATAAATATGAATAATTAGAATCTGGGTTTTATAAACCGTTGTTTTTCTCTTCTTATGTCTGCGCATATCCTCTCCCTTAGATATGCTTTGATACCATGTGAAATTTTCAATATTGTTGCAATTATTGGTTATTATTCATCAATCTAAAATAGATTATTTATCTTCTCAAACTATATGTGGAAAATACTAAATACAACACTACTGCAACTTCATAGAAATTAAATCACAAGAATTGACAAAATATTGTACACACACAAAATAATAGACACCATATTTTTGGATAAATGTCCTTGGAAAAACTCTAGTGTGGGGAAAACTAGTTCTGCAGATGAGCATTCTATTATTCTTCGACAATTATGTAATTGAAAATAATTACAATTGTTTGCCGTAAATTAGCAAACCTCCAGAAAATTGTTTTCTTCACTTCTACTAGTCGATCTAACCTTTTGGAAGCAACTCAGCCCCTATGATTCAATTCATACTACCTATAGAGCCCTAAATTGATCCACACATGTGGCCTTGGATAAATCGACCTCTATTGGGAAATTGCATTGACTGGGAAATTATCTTGGCCTCCTCTAGAAATTCGACCTTCACTAGAAAACTGGGCGTCTCCTGTGCAAATCGATCACTTTGACAAATTTTATCTCGCTCCAAAAACTTGGCCTCACTAATCCAACTCACACCACTGGGGAAACTTGGCCTCTACAAATTAAATCATTCTCCCTCTATCACTGAGAAACTAGAAATAATTGGGAATAAGTTTCTCTCTTTGAGAACTTGATCTTTAATCACAGTTGATCTCACTATTGGTGTCTTGCACACTATCACTTTTCTCTTGCTATCATTACAATTTTTTCACTCAAATGTGTTCTCCAAATACCCATCTATTTTCTCTTATAATCTCTCGTTGACAAATAAAAAACCACAATCTAATATCATTCAATGGCTAAAATCATCTTGACCCCATCAAATGACTTTTCTAGAAGTCAGTAGAGGAAGATCGATTTGCCTCAATTAATCCCGATTAATTAACCACTTTTCCTAAGTTAGACTTAGTAAATAATTAAATTGGCTATTTAATTGTAATTAATAAAATTTTCCTTAGAATTTTTTTCTGGATATTGGAGATAATTAATCCATTTGTGTTTCTTGCCTCATAGACACCACTTGAGACTAGAACACCTATTCGAGCTACACAAACTAACAAGGGAAGGGTAGAAAATATGAAAATCACAATAAATTACCATTGATTTGTGACAATGCCATATCCATGTGATAATGCCATAGCCATGTGATAATGCCTATGCATATAAAATGGTTAGTGGATTGTACAATAATAGTAAAACTGGATTTCTAGGAAGTGTACAAAAGTCTAAATTGTTGATTCACACTTACAGTTGTACTATTCTAAGAGACTTTCTAAAGAATGAAAAATTGGAAAGCGATATATATTGGAGTGATTATACTGCAAAGGGTAGAAATATAAAGTAAACATAATTTTCACTACCATGAGGTATCAAGGCTAAGATGTTCACCATCACTTGTGTTTTAAAATCAAGTATCTAATCAAAGATGCTGCATTAGTTGCAACCTCCCAAAATGATTCAAAATCTTCCTAAGACAACTACCCATTAAGCAGATGCTTCCAGTTCATATAATTTTATTATGAATATGTATCAAATTAATGATAAGTGGAATTTTAATAAAAAAAAGTCATACGGAAATGTCTTATCATTGGTGCCAAATCAATGTAGAACAAATATAAACAACTAATATGGCATGAAAATTTTGGCTAGAAAGACCACAAGAAGATGAATATCCTAGTGCACGATGGTGGAAGATCGAAGATGGTAATGGAGAAAAAATTGGATGGAAACTGGAAGCATGGAAAAAAGAAAGAAAATGTAATAGAAGATAAGATTTTAGTCAAAAGGAATAACATGTAAGGGAATTCAGGACACATTTATGGTAGTGAGGCTACACGTGTGGGAGCTATAACTTGCTTGAGTTATGTTGGAAATTGATTCTAAAAGATAAAATGTTGTAGATGTAATTCACATGAAGTTAATTTTTATTGATTATCAGGCATGAAAAAATTGGTTTATATACAATGCTTGGATGTTACCTTATATTGCAATATTCCAAGGCCATATTCCAACAATTACCGTCTTGATTTTAAATGTTGCTCACTTAAGAAATGAAGGAAAATATATCTTGGGACATCTAATTCACAATTTAAATAATTTTGTCATTTGATCATGTCCTTGTGGCTGAATTTGGATACTAATGGGATTTTCTATTTTGGCACAAAATTACTAGTATTTGGTCATCTCCTAAGGGATATGTAATCCCACCCGTAGGGCGAAAATTATAAGTGGTCCATCCTGAGGTAATGCTCTTACAATTTTTTTATTCATGTGGCAAGTGAAGTAGTACCAAAGAAGGCATGGCAGTTTATCTCGATTCTTCCTTGAGCTATTTGTGTTGTTACTCTAATATAATTTTTGACATTAGCAAGTATAGTAGGAATTATGATACCTCATTTAGGTTTAATTTGAATTTTGGTGGTATACTTTATGATTACACTCCACCAGATATAATGATTAAAGCATTAGGTTGGAAAAATTAGAGTTGAATGGTTGGAAAGTTTCAATCATCATTAACATCATTAAGGGGTTCTTCCTCTTGTATTTTTCTTGAGTAAAAATATTGTAATGCCTTGTTTTACCTCAACTATTAGACCAACACTTTTGTCTTACTTAGAATTTTAAGATAGATTCTCTGACTTCTACTTTATTTTCTAGGACACCAGGATTTATGATCGAATGATTGTTTTTACTATTAGAAACCATTTGATGATGTTATGATATATTTATTTCTATTTAAATCTACATCGCATTCATGCTTATGCTACATATGGTTGTGTATGAATTCAATAATGTCCTATCATGTTTATATACTTGGATGACTACTTTTGAGACCAGATATTACTATAAGTTGTTTGAATGTGGTAGGGGATTACCTTAGCACACATGTGCACGATGAGTTATCAAATTTTTGGTTTGGTCATTTGAGTATAATAACTATAGAATTTGATTTGTAAATATTATGTTGTTATAATTACTGGAAACATATTAGTGGTTGCAGGCACAAGAAATGTGCTTAGCTGAACAATTGACACATGGGTAATAGGGTTTCATAGGACATATGTAACTTCATTGGAGTGGTGAGACGACGTCCTTGTTTTGAATCACTAGCACTTCTCTTGTGACTTGGGTCAGAAGGTGTTGGGATACCTTTGCCTTCAAGATCATGATGCCATAGCGGTAGACCCTGGATTGGGTTTCTCACGAGGATTTAATGGGGGCTGCATATCAAGGGGGATTCGTTGACCCCCAACGCAATTCGTGTCACTATAAGGGGTGACATTGGAGAGGACAATGGTATTTGTTGTCACACCCAATTTTCCCCCTCGTAGTCATAGGATGCGTGAAGGGAAAGCGATGTGGAAACCTTGGAACTTCAAAGAGAAGTTCTTGGAGGGCATGGCTGACTTGGAATCCTTGGCATCAAGAATAAACACTTGAAATATAATTAAGAGTTGATAATCATACAATGATGAGCACCAATTCACACCATGTAGTAAGTGAGGTATTAGAATCAAATTAATTAAATCAAGTGAAAACCTTGGGATAAAGGGAGAATAGAAGAAGGTATAAAAGCTAGACCAAGTAAGTAACTCTACCTTTCTCACATTTGGAAAATATTATGTAGACAATGTGTATTAAAATAAATCCAAAGTATGTAAGTGTTCTAATAAGAGAAAGGGGAAGGGGGCATAGAATAAATTAGAAACATTAATCCAATTTAGTTTAACCGTTTTAAGAAAAGAGGGTGGCGTATGGAATTAATTGAGAATAGTTTAAAATTAGGGGAATTTTGTTTCATGAAAGAACCTTGATGTGGCAAGAGCACAACACAAACATCTCCATCCAAGAGTTCAACTTGAGATAAACTAGGGTGTAGTTGGGGAACCAAATATGAGACCTACTAGTTGACTTCAATAATGAACTCAAATTAAGGAGTATAAAAGGGGGATCAAGAGAAAACTAGGAGAGGAAATAGAGAGTCATTTTTGGGTGATAAAAATTATGCTTTTTAATAAGAATTTAAGTAAATAATTTAGGAGAGCCTTGGTGAGAGGTTGACACATGGATGGGTGAATAATTAGATTAATAAAAATAATTGTTTTGCATGAAGTGATAAGTGTCACCTATGAAGCCTCCTATAAAGAAGGAGCAAGATATGGGAGACAGGGACCTTTTTCCCTAATGTTTGATGAATTTCAAAATGCTATTGTGATAGTGACTATGAAGTCTATAGCCAATTTGGTGGAGGCCATTAGAGAGGGAAATATTGAGCTAGTGCTCTTGTCCACTTGCTAGTATTCTTCCTCTACTTTACAACCCCATTGCAACTCGAGGGTTTGTGGGGAATAAGAGTACGTAAGGAGTATGTTGAGAGATCAACTAGTGAGTCAGCAATGTTTGATAGAGACACAACATCCTTCACACATGTGCATATACAAATATAAGGAAGCACAAGAACCAACAAAGATGAGATCAAGACTCCACCCCCTTAGTGCACAATATCTTGGGTTTCTGTAAATTTATCTTACATGCTTATTTATTATATAAATTTATTGGCTTGTAAAATGAATGATATGACATATAATTGTAAATTTATGGATTGTTGATATATGTGCCTTAAATTTTTTATGTGATTTTCATGTTTGATGTGCCTTTACTTATTATGTGATTCTCATATTGGATATTTCTAGTGGATGATTAGTTTCAAAAGGAAACCTTTATTTGCTTATTATTTGTAATACAATAACTTAGATTGCACCACTTATTTGTTAATAAAATATGAGCATGGTTTCCTACATCTAATAACTTGCTTTTATCGTCTTATGTTGAGTTATAATTAAAAAAAATCAATATATACATGTGTAAATGGCATCGTAGAGAAGGTCCCTACCTGTAGGACCTATGGACCCTATGAAATTTAAAATCCATAAGTGTCATGATGAGCAGCTTGAATTGAAGTGTCTTAAAACTAATAATCTATATGTGATCCTAGGGTAATCATGTTACTGCAAGGTTCAGTTGGAAACCAAGTAGCACAACTCCTCGATGTGCAACTCTTGACTATTTATATAACCCATTGAACTCATGTCGCTTTGAAAAAAAGTATATATATTCATCCTTATGCTTAAGGAAATACCTTGAAATAATCTATATAAGCAATGCATGAAGATTTTATATATACTCTAAACTTAGAATAATTACATGGAAATTAGATAACCTCTCTATCACCTAATCATAAATCATATATTATATCATATAGAACTATATAATTATCATATATATATATTTGATGGTTTCCATAATTTACATAACTTACCATATATATATATATTTGATGACTTCCATAATTTACATAACTAGAGAACCATTATCGATTCTACTCTTATGATTCAGTCACTGCCAATAACCATTGTGTGGTTGTGATGGATTTTTTTTTTTGAGAATCTACAAAGTGAATAAGAAAGTTTGAATTTATTCATGCCTCTGAGTAACTTCCATAAGGAATTAAATTAATGATGAAATGACATAACTCTAGCTAAATGACAGTGAATTTAACGAAATAGAACACCATCAGTGGTAATACAATAAGATATGATCTAGAAATAACTTTTTATGAAGTAAAAGTCCCAATGGGTTAGCAAAACTTGACTTGAATCTCATATAGGTATCGATGCCTTGGTCAATTGTGAAGTCAATATGAAGGGATGATACATAGACCTTAGTCTTGTATTCTAATCCTGAAGTTACAATGCTTGATGGAGTATCTATTATAAAATCACAAATATATAAGACCAATCAATTAAATTGACAGAGGAATTAAATTGAATTAAATTTGTTGTGATCAAAGTGATTGTGGGGTTTTGGGTTTCATGTCAAAGTCAATTTCAAGAACCTCTCCTTATTTATCAAGTCAGCTTCATATTATGGGTCTAAAAACATATTATGCTCACATATTCAAGGTTGACCTTGCAAAAAACAAGGGAAACCCATCTTGTATAAATAAAGGCCACTCTAGCCTTTAAAAAGTACATAACAATTTGATCTTTCAAAAAATTAATCTCTGAATCGATTTGGCCATGTGGAAGAATTATTCATCTTTGGGTGGCTCAAGTTTTATTGCTCTTCACTCCTCTTGTTTTTTGTTCAGGACTTTTGCTGGAGACACAATGAATTGGTGGACATCTTCTATATTTTTCTAGGGTCTATGGATTCGTTGTTGTTGTTTCTCTTAAGATGAAGTGGTTCAATTTCCTTCTTGTACTTGTGCACACCCTAGTCTCGCATCTTCCTTATTTCAGCCCTATTTGTGGCCCTAAACTCTGTCTTGTTTTGACCTTACTCCAACCTTGTATCAACCCCTATTCTAGCATTGTTTTAGCCTTATTATAACATGTAGCATCATCCCTATTTTATGTTCTAATTCAATCTCCTAAATATGAGTATCCTAAGCATGTATAGGCGTCGAAAATCTGTCCCAATTCAACCCTCAAACTGTGTGTCCTAAGCTTTGTTTTAGCCGTTATTTTGAGAAAAACTCAAGCCTAGCACCTTTGATCCTGAACTCAGTCCTTGTGGCATCATTTTCTGTGTGGGATTCATTAGTAAAAATATTTTTTGAATACTTTTCAACTCCTCCTTGTATTGGCACATCAATAAAAAACTTGGTGGATCCTAAAGCTTGCATTAAGGCCAGTTTTCAAGTAATTTACTAAGGGTGATTTGAGATCTAGTAGCTAGTTTAGGTATGACCTTATTTATACATGTATCTGAACCTGTGGTTCATAAAATCTTATGATATATCAATGATATAATAAGGTAATTTTTTCATGTTGTGACTAAGTGATTTGTCCCTTTAGATAACCCTTATTTAATTGTGGCAATTCATTCACCATTTTAAAGATGCAAACAACTAAAGGAAGCCTTGAACCCTAATATGAAGTTTGTAAAGTCTAACTCAAATTGAAAGTTCTGAAGCTTCAGAGAGCAAAGAAGTCTCATCACTATCAGTCATCAAAAGAGATAGAGAGGGTGTCTCATATTCAACAGTGGAGAAGGCATTAGTGTATGCGTACATCTTCAGGCATATTTGTAATCAAAAGACATATTTGCTTCAATACTTGAGAGACATCATCTACATCAATAACAGAAGATGCATCTACATTGATTCTTCTTTGGATCAAAATTTTAAGGTATCATTGCATCAAAGAGGTATTCAATTTTTTTCATATTGACATTGGTATAACTCAATTACATTGTTGCATTATTTGGAAGCAGCAACTGAAGTTTTCAAAGAAGGTTGGTGTTCATTATATTATCAAAAGGGATTCCCAATTACATATATGAAGTGTACATTTGTAGTAAGTAGGAATTCGTTGAGCTTGATAATGAGTTCCAAGGACAAAATTGATAATGCTATATTGTAGACTAAGCTGCTATGATTCTAGAATCTAAAGCTTAACAGAACCTTCATTAACAAGTATAACATAGGTGCATAATCGTTAGTTGACAAAGAGTAGATATAAAATGTCATTACTGAGAGTTGATGTGTGTGTTATCATTTGAATGTGTTAATTGATAGAATGTTGGAGGATGGTGGTATTGATGTTGTTATGTGTTGTTGATCATAAATATGCAGTGTTTTGGCCAGTGAAAGTATGATATGCTGAATTGATAAGCTAGGGTTTACAGTATGGATGGATGATTGATGACATGATTTGAGAAGAATTTAAATAAGTTATGGTTTGATATACATATTGTGAAAAAGTATATTTGATCTAGCAGAGTTTGTATTGTAGTTTATTATTGGATTTTAGCACAGGTGGATCTAGTCTAAAAATATATAAAACATGTTCTATCATGGTGAGGTGAAGGTTGGAGTATTTAAGGCAAGTAGAAACTTATTGAATAGGGTGGTAGGATGGTGCAAGGCGGGCAAGTGGAGTCTCCTTTAGGTTGGAGCTTGAGAACACTACAAGGTGGCATGATGGTGCTAGGTTGGAGCTTGCATAGGGCGTTGGAGCTTCCTTCCAGTCGGAGCTGGTAAAGCCAAGGTGTTAGAGCACCCTTTCAGTTAGAGTTGATAAAACTAGGGTGTTGGAGCGTTCTTCAGGCCAGAGCTTGTAAACTAGGTAATTGGAGTTTCCTTATAGTTGAAGCTGGTAAACCAGGGCGTTGAAGCTACCTTCAGGTTGGATGTTGTAAACGAGAGGTTGGGGCCTCCTACTATGAAACCAACTCACAAAAATATAGAAAAGATAGATCAACGCCTTAGAAATAAGCCTCTTCGAGGGGGAAAACTCTTTTACATTACACAAATGAACAATTCTTAGATGATTCAAATGACAAAAAATCCTTTCTATATATAGGAGTCTATGGGGTCACAATATAACCAAGCTGACCTAACAATAATTATATAAAGGCACAAAATAACAATAGAGGGATTCTATGGGGCACAATAATAACAATATGGGGACAATAGGGGCACAATAATAACAATAAGGGATACACTGACAGTAGTAATGGAGGGATCACTAATATTAAGGGACCTAACATGCCCCTCTCCTTCAAAAAAGTGTTGTCCTCAATGCTTGAGTAGTTTTGGATGCTTCTGTATAAAATTCTCATCCTCCCATGTGGAATATTCAATGGGTAAGTTCTTACATTTGATGAGATACTCTGAAATTGATCTATTTCGTAGTTGTCGAGTTCTTATTTCTTTGTCTGCTTCAGGTTCCAATATGATTTTTCCTTCCTCATCAAGTTCTGGAAATATTATCTGAACTGGAAGCTTATCACCTATAACCTTCTTTAAGCATGAAACATGGAAAACTGGGTGCACTCGAGAAGCTACAGGAAGCTCCAATTTGTATGCCATAGTATCTATCTTTTGCAACACCTTGTACGAACCATAATACTTTGGTGATAATTTTTTATCCTTCTTAGCTTGCTTGAGGGACATTTGTTTATATGGCCATAGTCGTAGGAATACCCAATCACCTACATTAAAACTTCTTTCGTTGTGATGTTGATATGCCTGATGTTTCATTCTATTATGTTCCAAGGTGAGGTTATCCTTTAAGAGTTGGAGAACTTGTTGTTGATGCTCGATGTGATCTTCCACTACTTGAACCTTAGAATTTTCTCTTAAATATAATGTTATGGATGGTGGATGATATCCATAAAGTGCCATAAATGGGGTCATTTTGTTGCAGTATGGAAGGAAGTGTTATACCACCATTTAGCTAGAGGCAACCATTTGACCCATTGTGTCTGTTTATCAGATACAAAGCAACGAAGATATCCTTCCAAACA
>APFE031313616.1:52948-64916 GCA_000404065.3 Pinus taeda
AAGGTGTACCCGTAACCCCAATTTATGGGGTCCAGGGCAACACCGTGGAAAATTTTGGTTTTGGACCCTATGTTAGGTTGGGCAGACCCATCTATGGTTTTGTGCATGATTTTCACACATGTTTTTGGACGCGATGGTTTTCGGTCCATGGTATTGGGCGCGATGGTTTTTCGGTCCATGGTATTGGATGCTTAGACATGTATAAATATGTATTATAACATTGAAAGGAACATAATGAAAAATCAAGCTGGTAGTCCTGGTTTTGGGATCCAGGGGAAAATTTCCTGTGTATATGTGTTTTATGTGTTATGCTCTCACATTGTTTATTTTCTGTGTTTTAGAATTCGTATGCAGGTAATCTATATATGAGGTTAAAACCTACATTATTTCCTCAAAATGGAGGGCAACACTGATAGCTTGGAACATATATACCAGACTGATATTACTCGTCTAATATAATTGACAAAAGGTTGGATTCTTCTCAAGCTTTGATAGCCCCATCTAGAAGTTGGAAGATATGGTGGAGCGAAAAAAGGTGCTCATTTTAGCTATTTTAAGAGGATAAGTTACTGGTTCACCATGCAGAAATGGAACTTTCTCTTGGAGATATAAGAGAGAAAATTTGCCTACTTAGCTCATGGGTGGCAACACAGGAAGTCTCCTCCTCCTTTGTGGGTAGGGTGTCTTCTGAAGATCCCGGCCCCATGGCTCCTGCTATTCACAAGAGATCCCAAGGCTTGGACACAAATGAACATAGCACCTGGTGATTTTGTGGCATGCTCTCGTCATCACTCTGGTATATGTAGTCAAGTTTTTGTTTTCCCCCTCTGTCATCAATGAGATTTTGTAGATTTTGTAAATGCATCTTTCTCCTAGGTCTTTTTGCAGAACCTATAGGGGAGGGATTCCATTACCTGTGTGCCCTCTCCTCCACCTAAGCTAATATCACGTGGCTGCCACTCCTGCTTACACGACACCTGCCCGACATGTTGTGCCACATGTTGTGGTGGGTGTCAACCTTCATAAACCTAATTTGGACTCATTCCTTCGCTTGCTTCCGCCTGTTTGCCGCGATGTCTATTTTGCTCCGTGTATTTATGTTCGGGTCTAGTATTTGGGCAAAGCACTCTGCCGACGATGGCACAGGATGGCTCCATTACTTGTGCGCCTTGTATGTCGTTGTTGACCTTTTAACTCTGCTAGTTTGCTTGCACGCGCTCGTTAACGAAACATGGTTTTTGTTGTTCTTGTTTCATTTCGCTTCCCAGTGTTGTTCTTTCTAGACCGCCAAGGGTTTAAAGATACCTTGGTGGTTGTTTCATTCACGCGTCATGTTGTTTGGGAAGGAGACAATACCAATTTCTAGCTAGTTCGAGGTCGAAGGTAAATTTACAGGTTTTTATGGTTTTTGTTTCACATTGTCTTTTAATATTTATGCCATTGCCTAATTTCCTACTTTTTTCATGTTTTCCAAGTTGGTTGCAGGTCTGGTGAGCTTTGGAGAAGGTCTGGCAAGCTCTGGAGAAGGTTTGGACATGGAAGACACTTGGACATGGTTTCTACGTCTATCAGGTAGGAAAAATCCTACCAGCCATTGCCACTATGTTTTTCAACACCTAACCTTCCTCTTGGAATTTTTATTATTTTTTCTCTTGGAGTTTTATAGGTTTAGGGTTTTACTTTGTTTTTGCAGGTTTAGGGTTTTGTGTGTCTTTAGGTGTTTCCTTAACTTTCAATTATTTTCATTGTGTTTTTGTGTGCATTGACTTTCTTGCAAAAAGTTGAAGGTCTTGTTTTTGTTTGTATGCTGAAATTGTCTTGCTATGGATTTCAGGTTTTATGATGAAACCTTTTATTCGGGAGTGGTTACAAGTCTGTGTCTCTAAAGTGTTTTGAAGAAACATGCATTTTATTCTCTTATTATATGCGGCCTCTTTTTGTTCTGCTAACAACACCTCGACATTGGTTGCCATAGGCCTGTAGGTTCCTCTGTGGCCTAAGTGCTCCATTGCTATCTCCAACCGTGTTTCCAATTGTGCTACTATAGGGAAGATTTCCCATGATTCCTTGCTTCTCATATATATTAACTTGTTGCCTCTCAAAGGGGAATTTCAGTCGTTAGGAGTACAATGCTGCCCAGACTAGACCTCAGGAGGGCTTGCTGCCATAGTTTCATCTTCAGATAGATATGTGATCCTCAACATAACTCATAAATGATTTCACTACCTCATATTTGACCTTAGGTGTGATCGGATGCCATTAACAACCCTTCAAAGGTGGCCTACTGTCACTAATGTCACAATGGGGTTTATTCAAGCTCTTACAGTCACAAAGGGATAAAATAGACTTAGACAAGACCATACTACTATGTGCTTAAAAACTAATCAAATGAATCCTATCATGTTTAATCGAGTGATTCAAACATACCAAATGGATCCCTCACCAGAAGAAACTCCAACACTGGACCTAGATTCCTTGTGGGGTTATTGATTTTTCAACTTTGTATAGCTACAGTACTGATTTGAAGCGAGGGGACTTACAATACTTAGCAGATTTTTATTTTTTTACTGGTTTGAAGCTTTGACAATGTGTATGTAATATGGGAAGATTGTGATTTGTACATTAGTATAGAAAAAGGCCAAAGGCTAACATGCATCCATTTACTAAATCAATTAGAGACATCCCAGGATTCTCAGATTCAACTCCGAACGAAGGCAACTAGTTTTGGTGCTCTAGAATATATTGTATTCAATGTTCATGTTATTATCACACACGTATAGTTTGTGATTGAATATTTTCTTTCATTTTGGTCCTTGCAATTTGTGATTTAGCATGTTGTTGTTATATGTTGTGTCCATCACATTCTTGGTAGTGTGAATGTAATAATATGTAAATTTGGGTTTCATTCGGTGTGATTGATTCATTGACTCATTCATCATTGTAAATTTATACACAAATTATTCTGATTTGCTTATATTTCATGGTTGTACATTTATACACATCAATTATTGAGATTTACTTCCATTTTTTCCACAGTTCCAGTGCAATGATTCATTAGGAACTACTCTGCTTTTCACCCTTATACTTATATCTAGTAAATATGTTCTTTAGTTTCTTAAATATGATCAAATTGGAACTTTTGCCTAAGGTATGTAATTAATGCTTATTTTGGTTTTATGAATTGCAACAAGCTTCATAGTGAACTCTTGACAGTTCACATAAAAGACAAGGAGTGAATAGAATCCTTTGATAATGTTGTGTACAACCAGACATCATATGGAGAGTTCAAAATGTATAGTAGAAAATGAAAGGGATGCAAGTAGTCAATTATCTTCCTTCCCGTGCAAGGAAATCCCTGTAAGGTCTGTGATAATACTTGTAGCTGTTGGCTTCTCTCTGTTCTAAGATATGCCATGTCCCTTGGTCCAAAATGCAATGTTTCTACTAGATTTATCCATGATTTTATATTAGATGGTTATTTATTTGGACATGCTAATTTTTGTGTTTCCTTCCTAAAATTTAAGTTCCTATACCTTTAACTTTGATCGTTTGTTGTATTTTGTGAAGTATGTAGTTTTTAATGGTATCGATAGGGGTTTAGGGGGTTTTATTAAAATGTTGCATGGATAATTGTTTTATTTTTGGTACTTTTCTAAGTGAGTTATTTCTGATTAGGTAATTATCTCATCTGTGCAACGTGTTTATAATTGTCTTTGTGCTTGCAAATGTGAAATTGTGGTATTGTTATCTCACTTACTGATTTTACTAAGAAATGTTTCTACAATGTTTATTGTAGCCATGTGTCTTGTTTATTGTAAAGTAATATGCATTTGTAGCTTAGTTAATCAATAAATAGATTTCTCAGAAGTTGGTTGGGTGCATTATTTGTATTACCCATTTGTATTATGTTTTAATTATAGGTATTATGTGCATTATCTGTTGTTTCATCGTGAAGTATTGCTACAATATCATTAAATATAAACTAAAAATGTTGTCATTGTTTCACTTATGTAAATCATTTGGTGTGTAGATGCATAACATAAAATCTCAATTGCATTCTCAGGTAAGATTTCTACATTATAATAGACTATATATTTTCCTTCTCAAATGGATTTTGGTTACAACGCCGCACACAGTATGAAATAAAACAAACTAGGTTGTAATCCAAAATGTTTCTGTGACAAGAAAAAGATACAATCCATCAAAAATCCACATCATAATGTGGTTACAACCAAAAACATATGACACCCCTATTCTTTATGGCCCTGAGAATCTTGAGTGCCAAAACTCCTCGAGTTACCTTCTTGAGCCAGGTAGGTTGGCCTACTTAAAAGGGTTGATTGTTGCCATATGATTGAGTCCAATTTGCAGCTTCCAACCATAGAGGAATTGAGTACCCATACCTCACATTTGCACTACTAACCCCTACATTAAGTGGAAGTGTGTAATGAGCATACATAGAATTGACACTTCCTCTAGTAGGAATAAGGCAAGTGGGTAAATCGATAGTGAGGCACTTGAATGTTTATGAGATCTTGGAATAATGGTGTATTATCTGCAATGGAGTCCAATGAGTTTGAAATAATCTTGGTTTCATCGACTATGCTTGCATCATTGTTAACCATATTGATCATCCCTTGTTCCTTTTCAAGCATTTGTCATGTCTTTCTTGATTCCATTTCCTGTCTTTCCAGTTGTTTTTGTTGGTCCTTAACTTGCCTTTCTTTGTCTCTTTCAAGCCTTTCATCTGCTCGACATTGCGTTGCAACAATCCTTGTTACCTTCTTCTCCTTAACTAGATCCTTCTTTTTCTGTTTTAATTCCTGCATTTCAAATTTCTTTTTTTTCGGAATTAACTAACAGGTTTATATAGTCCTATGAGGTGAGTAACTGTGAGCTTCGGCCCAAACGAAGACTACCCTATGTACCTTGTTTTTTTTCATTGATAATCTCTCTACTAGTAGCTTTAGGAACCGACCAAGTATCTTCTCCATCCCTCCCACCTGCATGTCATTTCTTGGTACTTCCCTTTCAGTATCTGATAGAATTGATTGAAATATATCATTATCTTCATTTGATGCCTCATTATGTGCTTCATCTTCTTCCATTGATTTGTTGTCCACAAAAAATGAATAATTTCATTGTTCAATTCTGCTGGTTGTGAGGGCGTGTTCATGATTTGTTCATTGGTTGTTGAAACACTATGTGTTCATATTAATCATTGCTTCTGCCAGCCATGAAGGTGGGGTTACTTGGATTGGCAATGTCAATTGGTCATTGCCAACTGCATATTCAACAATGCCATTAACAATATTAACAACAAGAGTTTCATGTTCTTGAGTTGGTGGAATGATCTCCATGTTACTATGAATTTGTTCATGGTTATATTGTGTTTCACATGAAGTTTCATCATCTTCATCATATAAGTGTACTTGAGAGAGGGAAATCATATTACTAGCTGCAACCACATCATCTTGGTCATATACTTCTTGCACTTCAACACCTGTTTGGGCATTCCCTTCTTCCTGACCATCCACATGAAATGTCTGGCTACAACTAGAATCATGCATAAGAGCATCATAGTTCAGTGGCCATATTCTTGTCCTCCTAAATCTAGCCTTGATATTTGATGGTGTTAAAGCCCTTTTAAAAGCTTTACTTACAAGCTTTGCTAGCTTGAACCTTTTCACCTCAACCCATGGATTCTTTTCCATCCATGCAACACACTCCGACCTAAAATAGTTCTTGAAAGGGCCAAGCACACTAACATCAAGGGCTTGCAGTCTGTGAGTGGTATGAGTGGGCAATGTCAACAGGTTGATGCCTAAATTTTTTTCTTCCTCAATTGTTTGTACAGCCATGTGGCTCCCATGGTCATCTAATATCAATAGGTGTCTATTATTAGGCGAGACGCCACCTAGTACTGATGCAACAAAGTGAAAATGCCAACGTAAAAACAATTCTTTAGTCATCCATGCATGGGGATGTGAAGCCATGCATGCACCTAGTTCACAATTCTGTATATATTTTTTCAGTTGATTTTTACCTTTGAATAGATATAATCTTGGGATTGAAGTACCAATTGCATTGACACGACATAAAATAGTTATCCACTCCCTACGCTTAGGCACAATCTTTGGCACATTTCGCCTCCCTCTCTTGGCAATTACCCACATGCCACAATTCCTCCCTACCTGTAAACCCATTTCATCACAGTTCTATATATGGTATGCTCCATAAGAATGTTTATTGTAAGCACCAGAAATTGTGTCATAGAACTTTTGCACAACTGCAGGGCGCAAATTAAATGCTTTGTCTCCATCAAGGCCTTCAATAGTATGCAATACAAGTTTTGGATGCCTTTTTTTAAACCCAAACCACCATGATTTACCAGGAAACCCATCTTTGAATGGGTTTGGCCTCCCTTGACAGGTTTGAGCAACTGCGGAATTGAGTTGTATCAACTCTAGCCCATGTCCCAATTGGGCCATCTCTTTACATCACTCAACCAGCTCAACCTCCTCCTACTCCTCAGTCATAACTGTAAGAGGCCCTCTACGTTTTGTATGAGTCGGTTCACTTATCCAATAATGTATTGATGAGGGAGGAATACCATGTTTTTTTGCAAATTCCCGAATTGAGTATCCATTAAACTTTATGTTGTCAATTGCAACTAACATTTATTTATTTTTCCATCCTCTTATAGTGTTGATCTTTTTAGTTGAACTTGCCCCTTGGACTGTTGTTGATGATGGTTTTGTGGGTGATGTTGTGATGACATCAACTTTAGTCGCATGGTCATCCTCAACAACGTTCCTTGGGGCATTGTTGACATTGACATCACTTGTCATGTCCTCATCAGACGATGGGCATCACAACTGTGCACCCCTTGTCACACTCCTATGAATTCTCCTTGTACGACCAACATAACTACCTTTTTCCATAAATGCAACAACCTATAGAATTATTGCATGCATTTAGATAAGAATATTTGTAAATTATTCTTTCGTACAAGGCAAAGATACTTCTGCTTTATTACATGAAATTATCAACATGTATGTTAGTATCCTTGAAAAATCAAATATACAGAATCATTTTGTTGTATGTCTTCAAAATTATCAATGATTGTTGTTTTGATAACTTATATTTACACTTAAAATGCCATGACTGTATTGATTGGTTTTGTTATGCATTTCCCAACAGTACCCCTTGTTCGGTTTGACTACTAAAAATATTGTTTTGTTGTTTTGATAACTTGTCTTTACAGTTAAGATAACATGAGAATATATGGTAGTTACTGTTGTTTGAATTAATTTGTTTAGACTCCTGTTTGTTATCGCAATTGAATTCATTCACGGCCCAACTGTCTCACCAAGTGGACTTGCATAATACCTTCTAGGTCTGTTTTAGGTATGTTTTGATGTTTTACACCACTTTGGTATGTACTAGAGTCCATGGAGGAGGATCCTTTTTGAGCCTATCATTTAAAATTTTTCTATCATTATCATAGTCCTTGTAAAAGTGGCCTACATAGTTTAGACTACCTAGAAATTTTTGGATTTGTGTTTTGTCTGTGATCTTGCTAGGGAAATTGTCAGTAAATTATCCAGCATGTTGTAGTATCACTTGACCATTTAAAACTGTATGACCAAGAAACCTGATCGAGGTTTTAAATTATTCCATCTTCTTTTTTAAGACAACCAATCCATCAACCTAAAATCTTGAGTTTATTCCATTATTAATTTCATGTCTCATAGGTAGTTCACACGGGGTGGACTATTGTTTCATTGTCTTGACCTCAAATTTCCTCCCACTACAACCTATCCCTCTTAACATTCATTATCTATTTTTTTTTATATAAGGATGCACTTATCCAGAAATGGATCTCTAGTCCTCAAGGAGTTATCATCGGCCAAACCAAGCATGGTATTTAATTTGACCAAGGCTCCAACTTGAGACCCAATGAAGCACTCTTGATCACAACTTGGCACCATAACAATTTTTTCCTCATGTCACTTACAGTTGAAGTTTCTAGTCGTGTAAACATTCATTTCAACTACAACTCTTATATGTATATTGTCTCGATATATAAGAGAGGCCATGCCTTTTTCTCAAATCAGGAAAGCATATTATCAATTCGTAAAGTTTTGAGTAATTATTGACCTCATATATCAAATTAGATAAAGTGAATAGGAGTAATGAGGGTGTAGTTAGATAGAAATATAGGTTATTGTTTGGTATAGGGTGCATGCATGTGTCACCTTCAGTGAACTAGAGTGTTTCTTTTGTAGGTCTTCAGATCAACCTCCAATTCAGTTCAACATCTAGTTAAGTTCTAAGTTCAATTTAGTTCTAGTTCCTCCCACTACAACCTATCCCTCTTAACATTCATTATCTAATTTTTTTTCTATAAGGATATACTTCTCCATAAATGGATCTCTGGTCCTCAAGGAGCTATCATTTGCCAAACCAAGCATGGTATTTAATTTGACCAAGGCTCCAACTTGAGACCCCCTGAAGCACTCTTGATCACAACTTGGCACCATAACAATTTTTTCCTCATGTCACTTACAGTTGAAGTTTCTAGTCATGTAAACATTCATTTCAACTACAACTCTTATTTGTATCTTGTCTCCATATATAAGAGAGGCCATGCCTTTTTCTCAAATTACGAAAGCATATTATCAATTTGTAAAGTTTTGAGTAATTATTGACCTCATATATCAAAATAGATAAAGTGAATAGGAGTAATGAGGGTGAAGTTAGATAGAAATATAGGCTACTGTTTGGTAGAGGGTGCGTGCATGTGTCACCTTCAGTGAACTAGAGTGTTGCTTTTGTAGGTCTTTAGATCAGCCACCCATTCAATTCGACATCTAGTTAAGTTCTAAGTTCAATTCAGTTCTAGTTCCTCCCACTACAACCTATCCCTCTTAACATTCATTATCTAATTTTTTTTCTATAAGGATGCACTTCCCCATAAATGTATCTTTGGTCCTCAAGGAGTTATCATTGGCCAAACCAAGCATGGTATTTAATTTGACCAAGGCTCCAACTTGAGACCCCCTGAAGCACTCTTGATCACAACTTGGCACCATAACAATTTTCTCCTCATGTCACTTACAGTTGAAGTTTCCAGTCATGTAAACATTCATTTCAACTACAACTCTTATTTGTATCTTGTCTCCATATATAAGAGAGGCCATGCCTTTTTCTCAAATCAGGAAAGCATATTATCAGTTTGTAAAGTTTTGAGTAATTATTGACCTCATATCTCAAATTAGATAAAGTGAATAGGAGTAATGAGGGTGAAGTTAGATAGAAATATACACTGATGTTTGGTACAGGGTGCATGCATGTGTCAGCTTCAGTGAACTAGAGTGTTGCTTTTGTAGGTCTTCAAATCAGCCTCCCATTCAGTTCAACATCTAGTTAAGTTCTAAGTTCAATTCAGTTCTAGTTCTTCTCACTACAACCTATCCCTCTTAACATTCATTATCTAATTTTTTCTATAAGGATGAACTTATCTAGAAATGGATCACTGGTCCTCAAGGAGTTATCATTGGCCAAACCAAGCATGGTATTTAATTTGTCCAAGGCTCCAACTTGAGACCCCCTGAAGCACTCTTGATCACAACTTGGCACCATAACAATTTTTTGCTCATGTCACTTACATTTGAAGTTTCTAGTCATGTAAACATTCATTTCAACTACAACTCTTATTTGTATATTTTCTCCATATATAAGAGGGGCCATGCCTTTTTCTCAAATCAGGAAAGCATATTATCAATTTGTAAAGTTTTGAATAATTATTTACCTCATATATCAAATTAGATAAAGTGAATAGGAGTAATGAGGTGCAGTTAGATAGAAATATAGGTTGTTGTTTGGTAGAGGGTGCATGCATGTGTCACCTTCAGTGAACTAGAGTGTTGCTTTTATAAGTATTCAGATCAGCCTCCCATTCAGTTCAACATATAGTTAAGTTCTAAGTTCAATTCAATTCTAGTTCCTCCCACTACAACCTATCCCTCTTAACATTCTATTTCCTCCCACTACAATCTATTTTTTTTCCTATAAGGATGCACTTCTCCAGAAATGGATCTCTGGTCCTCAAGGAGTTATCATTGGCTAAACCAAGCATGGTATTCAATCTAACCAAGGCTCCAACTTGAGACCCCTTGAAGCACTCTTGATCACAACTTGGCACCATAACAATTTTTTCCTCATGTCACTTACAGTTGAAGTTTCTAGTCATGTAAACATTCATTTCAACTACAACTCTTATGTGTATCTTGTCTCCATATAAAAGAGAGGCCATGCCTTTTTCTCAAATTAGGAAATCATATTATCAATTTGTAAAGTTTTGAGAAATTATTGACCTCATATATCAAATTAGATAAAGTGAATACACTAGTAGGAAATGAAAAATTAGTGACTAGGTGACTAAAAACGTTAGTCACCATAGCTTTTCCAAGTGAAATAGTACCAAAAATGAGCAATCTTAAGTGACCGAACTAAAAACGACTAACATAAATCACTAATTTAGTCGTGGGTTAAAATATGTAACTAGATAATAAGTAATACAACTAAAAATGACTAACATGAATGATTAATTTAGTCTAAGAACAAAATACAACTACCTAACAAGTACTACAATAATATGAATCAATCTTTTATGTCAGTCGTCTTAATTGTGTCAAGCAACCTGAACTTACAAGTGATAGGGCATTGAAAGGTTGTTAAAGATTGGTTGAAATTTTATCCTTCCTTGAACACTTCTTCATCCTCACATGGTGTATAGGTGAGCCAACATTGCATTATTTATCTCTAATAATTTGTATTTTTTAAAATATAATTTTTTAATAAAAAAATTATTTTATGTATTTTTAAAAAGTCTATTCATTGAATTTAATTGGATCTAGTTCCAATTTGAAATTAATTTGAAGAGAAATTTTAATTTTTAAGACTATAGTATCAAATAAAAAATACTTTAATTTCATATTAACCAACCTAGATCCATCTTAACCATGGATCTATCAAGCACTGTGGGGGATCCAATCTCTCAAGGTACAAACTTTTTTTTTTCTAGTACAAAACTTGAGGAAATGTTTACACCTTGAGAGATTGGATCCCTCTCGGCACTTAATAGTTATAGGGTTAATATGGATCTAGGTTGGTTATATAATACTATATAATATCTATATTTGTATTTGTGTCTCTCTATTATTCCCTCTCTTTATCTCAACCTCCAAACATACACACACTCTCTCTCCCTCTCTTCCCCTTCTCTCCCTCTATCTATATATCCCTCTCTCTATTCCCTCCCACTCTCCTCTCTCCCTCACTCTCTCTCCATGACTCCATTGTCACCCCCTCTCTCTCTCTACCTTTCTCCCTCTATGTGTTTCTTGTCCCCTCCCTCTCCTGCCACCTCCAATTCCATCTCCCTCTCCTCATCCCTATCTTCTTTCCCCTCTATCCCATATCGCCCACCTCCCTCTATCTCTCCCCCCAAATCACTCTCCCTCTCTCTCTCTCTTCCATACAACTCTATCACTATCTCACCCCCTCATGTCCTTATCCATCTCTCTCCCTTCCCCTTATCTCCCTATCTCTATCCTCTCCTCTTCTTTCGCTTCCCTCCTCTCCTCTCTCCCTCACTCTCTCTCTCCATATCTCCCTTCTCACTCCTCTCTCTATCCACCTCTATCTCTCTATGTATTTTTTGTTTCCTCCCTCTCTCTCCCACTCCAACTCCATCTCTCTCTCTCTCCCTCTCCTCCCCATCATTCTCTCTTTCTCTCTCTCTCTCTGCCCTCCAACTTTTTCACTATCTCCCTCCCTCTCTCCGCCCCCTCCCCAACTCTCTCTTCAATTTGATCACATTGTATTGTGTTTAAGAAATGATCTAAATTAAGAAAACTTAATTGGTTGTAAAATATCAAACCTAAATTTTTGGAGCAAC
>APFE031313616.1:66062-96213 GCA_000404065.3 Pinus taeda
TTTTTTCTTTTCCATTATAAATATTTCTTTTCTTTTTCATTTCCAGTCTAGTGCTTGGTTTAAATAAAATATTCACATATTACAACATCACATTGTAGCACTGCATTTTTCTCTGCCTTGTTAATATCTGCATGGAAATGCCAGAAAAAGGAAGACCATGAATGTGATCTATGGATTTCATGGGATTCAAACCCCAGATGGAGTTTCAACGATTAGATGGAGGAAGGGCAAGGTCATTCGACATGGAAATTTTGGCCATTTGTACATGGGTATGAATTTCGACTCTAGAGAGTTCTTCCTTTTTACTAAAGATGATTTTTTTTCTCATGGGTAAACAATTTCGAGGTTTTATATGATCAAAGAATACATTTCATCTAGAGTTAAGGATTGAATGATCATGATAATTTAGATCTTGATTGCGGCCAACAATTCATCAAAATACAATGCACAAGGAAACATTTTTCATGTCCTTATTGTACAAAGGGTTTAATGATTATGATAATGCAAATCTTGATTGCGGCAAACAATTCATCAAAAGACAATGGAAAAGTAAGCATTTTTCATGTACTTATTATACAGATCAATTCACTCTTCCCTAACTTTTCTAAGGTTAGAATGCATGAAATTTTGTTTTTTCTTTTAACCTTTTTTAGTGGTTGATTGTGCGGAGAGGTGCTCTACAACCCAGTATGGGGGTAGATCTCACATAAACATGTAAACTTAAACATAAATGTAAACATTTAACATGTAATGTTTAACATTCAACATTTTTAATCCCCTATTTAGAAATCAAACTAATTATTATTATATATAAACACAATATAAATTTAAAATATAAAGAGGTTTATGAACACTAAAATAATAGTTATGGTAAATAAATAAAAATATAAATAAATTCAAGGTATGGTAAATAAATAAAACATCTTTTTATACTTACTCCAAAGGTATGGTAAATAAATAAAAAAATAAGTAAACTAGAGGTATGGTAAATAAATAAAACCTCTTTTTATGTTTAGTTTTTAAACCTATTTATATTTAAAGAAGACTAAAAAAATAAGTTTTATTTAGGTGAAGCCTATGGGCCAAATACCATTTTAATACCATGGGCTAAATACCATATTTATAAAAGAGGTATGGTAAATAAATAAAACATTTTTTTTATATTTACTCCATAATTCACTTTATATTTAAGAACACCCAAAAAAGAGGTTTTATTTAGGTGAAGCCTATGGGACAAATACATTGGGCCAAATTACCAAATTATTATTAATAACATGCAAAAAAACATTATTAACCCTAATATTAATATTAATAAAAGTAAAGATGGCACATGGTATTGACCCATGGTATTCAAGTGGAATGTAGCCTATTTGAAGGGGGGAATTAAACTGGAATATATCCATCTTTACTGTGTATCTACTAGGCATCGAGAGGGATCAAATATCTTGATATGAAAACTAGCATAGAGTGAAAAAAGATTTGATCCCTCTAGGCGCTTGGTAGATCCAGAGTAAAGATGGATCTATGCTGGTTGTTTGTGTAATGGAATCTACCATGACCAAATTCAAATGGCTCAAGTGATGCAAGCAAATTTTCTGGTAGGATGCAAATACTAGACCTTTCTCAAACTTTGTTACATGAAATTAAAATTTCTTGTAATCATGAACATAAAATATTTTCTGTTTCATCCTTATATTTTGATCTCAATGCATATTGTTTTAAACCATGTTACTATATTTTAAGTAGAATATACTTAGATTCATTAAACCTTACAACTCTCCAAAGCTTAGGTTAATTTCACCTAAAAATAAGGAACCTGAATGGATTTTTCAATTTAGACTCAATGCCTACAAACAATGATTAAAAATAGAAGAACCCAAATAGTCTGATAACTTTTACCCACCCATCAATTTCCAAGACCTTTGCTATTATTTTGAACCTAAACAGAGAGAGTAGAAGAATAAGAGTAGCTTGGATGAGGTGGACCCTGACCTGCTTGATACTTTTCAAAAGTTGGGCATGCCTTTGACTAGAAGAAGAGATTGGCCAACATTGTTGTAGATGTTGCTTTTGACAGTGTTTTCATTGCTACCATGCATAAATAGACTCTGGGCAGTTGAGGTTATATTTTGTTTGTTATAAGAGGTAATTCAGGAGTATCTTGATCTAGTTAGGAAGTAGCTTGGAAATTTTGTTCCTCCTACTGATAACTATTATGCTGCATTGTAATTTTTTTTTAGCGATGGCTCCTTCTATTAAATCCCCAAGCACACTTTCTCACTCATTGAAATATCCACTTATTTAAGGATGAATGAGATGGAGACCATGTAGTTTGAGAGCACTCTTATTGTTGTATATGATAGGAATTATGTGAGGTGAGAGGAGTTTTGTGACATATAGATGCACTGCACCATTTTATGGCATCAATCATCTCCATGCCACAGTAGTGGATCTCTATTGCACCGACAGAGAAACGATAAAGTATTACATTGTAAATAATTGGTATGTTGGGGATGAGGAATACAGATGTGAGATTTATAATTTTATTACAAAAATAGGTTTTTGCGATGGAGACAAATCAAGGATTTCATGGACCTGAGTAGAGACTGGTTTGACAATCACTTGGAAATACTCAAGCATTCTTTTGAAAGGCGATGATGCAATTGGAGGGTTCTATTCTGTTGCCTTGAAAAAAAACTATCAATAGAGGGGACAAAGATGATCCATATAGGGAAGAATTACAGGAGTAGGATTGTTTCTAAAATCATATCTATATGCAAGTCACAGAACTACTATAGAGGATTAGTGCAAGTGCAACCAAATTCTCATAATGCAGGGAATTTTTTCACACTGTGATTCGATGCTCATCGGTGACCAAGCAACTGAAAATACTTATCATTACATTCAAGTACAATTTGAGTTTCATTCTAAAGTCTAATTTAATTTATTGATAGTCCTTCTTGTGTCCTTGTCTCTCTTAATTTCATTGTGGTAGGATTGGAATGGGTTAAAAAGTCAAACATATCATTGAGTAAAATAGACACCCACATGTCACTACATGTCATTGTGCATACTCTTTATTTTTTATACAAGTAGAAGTGAGCAATATGATGTGTGCACAACTAAAAATCCTAGCAAGCATGATGAATCCAGTCTTAGCATGGAGATCGAAACCAAGGATCATAAAATATCAATAAATTTGTGATACAGAGTAGAAAACACAATAAAATATTCTATGCCAACATTATCTATTTATTGCAAGATACTACTAATATTTCATAATTTTCATAGATGGTGGATGTCATGAAGATGCCCTCAAGAAAAGTTATTGACTTGAAAATAAGATGGTTAGTGCAACTATTTACTTTAAATAGGCTAAATTTAGTTAATTAAAACAAGTTTGAAAATCAATAGAAACACCACCCCCACATCATTTTATTTCTAGTTGTACAAGATAATATTGAATAAAATTATGAGCACTTCCATTTAAATTGACCATACATAAAAATAACACAGTTTGATGCTTTTAAAAACTATATCTATTATAAAATATAATATATGACAAGGATGGCTCATAATTTTAAAGGCTATATCCATCACCAACTATAAGATAAGAGTTAATGAAATGAGAAAAAGTTTGTCTTGAAATGAGAAAAAGTTTGTCTTGATATAACATGTAAACGTCATATTAATTATAACTCATGCATATTGTATCTTATTGTGCATATATTAATTGTATAACTTCAATCTTAGTAATATTTTACATTTAAATTATCAAATATGTAGAAGTTAGATTACACTAGCTTAAATTCGCACACAAATAAAATATCATTTTCACACTAGTTTACTTATAACTCATGCATATTGTATCTTATTGTGCATATGTTAATTGTATCACTTCAATCTGGGTAATTGTTTACATTTAAATTGTCAAATATGTAGAAGTTACATTACACTAGATTAAATTCGCACACAAATAAAATATCATTTTCACAATGGCTTAAAATTTCCCCTTGGTTGGTGAAGAACCAATTCAATGCTATTTTTGGTGGAATATTAAGCTATTAACCGAAGATAAAAAAATGTTAGTCTCTTAAATGAATGAAAAAAGATATTTAGATTGTTATATAGAAGTTATATTTTACGTAGCTATATCTACCCCAACATAATTATAATATTCCAACTCCATTTTTAAGTTACATTTCATGTAGCTATAGAAGTTACATTTATTTGTTTTAGATAGAAGTTACATTTTACATAGATATATCTACAGTGACATAACTATAATATTCCAACTCCATTTTTTCACACTTTTCAACATTTTAAAGATTTGTCTATGTTAGTGTGATTATGCAATTAAATAGTTGATATTGTTTAAGACATTTCCTATCTTCAACATTTTGAATTCTTAAGTGGGATCTTGGGTAGGTTTTTTTACTACCATATATCATGTTTTAAGTAGATGGGGTTTTATCATTCACCCAAGATACTTTAGGAGCAACCTTGAATTGCATGCTTGTTTCCATTATACATCTAATATTTGCAACCTTTTCCATGTGAAGAACCCAATAGCCCATGGTGAACATGAAGGAAGTACCTCAAAAATTGGGGAATATCAGTTATTCTATTTATAGAGGGGGGTAGATCTAGAGAAGGCAATGACAACTATCATAAATGGATTTTGTCGGGTTGTATTTAATGAAATCCCACTAGAATTTGCTACTAAAGTAAATTAATTGATGAATTTGAAACTTGAAGGTAGTGTTGAATAGGCGTTGCAAGGTATCTCTATAACACTATCTATCTACATGATTCTAATTCCATGAGATGGTGTCTCAATAACACTATTGTCTAGTGACAGGTTCTAGATGTAGATAACTTTCTCATGTCCTACAGGTAAATCATATCATTGTATTTCTATGAAATCTTGGAATGTGTTCAAAGTTTGTCTCAGATAAGGAAATATGTATGTACTCTTGAATTTATCTATGTTGTAATAAGATAAAGAATAAAGTTTTCATTGCAAATAATTGGGATCTACTATGTAAGTTTAATTTACTACATGAAATTCTTGAGTTGTTAGATCCCAATTAGTTAGGATTGAATTTACTTTTGTTGTAATGATATTAAGAATAAAGTTGTCATTTTAATAACTAAAATATACCATGTAAGATTTATTCACTACATGAAATTGTTTATTTGTTAGAGCCCAACTTATTAGGATTATGAAGAGTCCTCTTTCATGACAATATTTATGAATTCTCTATTCTTGCTCAAAGAATTACATATTATAGAAAGGTGGAAAATAAATGAGATGCAGTTGAATGGTTTCTGTTTTAAAATGTGTGGAGGGAGTATAAAATCATTTTAGTTGCATTCAAATATTTTGGAGCACCCACTAAAGTGCTTCATTTTCCTCCTAGTTAATTCCATTTTTACTATCCCAATGCTTCTAGAAGTCCTTCTCCAAAGTGATCTCTTAACTATCTTGGAGGGAAATTGATTACTTGATTCAAACCCACATATTACAATTTGATTAGGAGCAAGGGATGAGAAAGATTCATATTCTTCAATATATTCCTCAAGTTAAAAGCATATTAAACGATTGCCTTTCTGTTTAATTGATATGACAATTATTCGAGCATTTGTTAGGATTTTGAGACCTTTTTCAATGAATTTTTTCTTCTTATGAAAGTTATGTTCTCAATTAAAGAAAAGGTGAAAATGATGCAATGGAAGGATTTTATGTTTTAGTGCCTAAGAATTCCTTGCTAATGTGAAGGGCTTGGTATTTTCTTGACTCAAGATTAGTTGCATTTGACTTCCTAGCATTTCTTTTAATTTCATTTTTGTTGTGTTTATATTGTTATCCTTGCAGTTGGTGATCTACTGTGTGTGTAATAAAAAGTATTAATTACTATGAACTCTCAAGGGCGATATTGATGGATGACTAACTTTAAATATCCCTACTTGACACTTTAGTATTACATGATCATGCAAATAAATTATTAATCAATATTAAAAGGAAGATGATTAACGTGTATCATTTCTTGGCTTGTCATATAATTACTACATTTTGCCCCCCAATAATATATTTGAGGCTAAATTTTTTTTGTTACTTGTGGAGCTTCCTTTGTCTCAGACAAAAATTAACGATAAATGTCCAGTGCATTTCTATTTGACATCATCAAAGAGGAATTCACCAAAATCGGTAGAGGACATTGAAGCAATTGGTACAATGAGCAGATAACCACTAGAGAAACATTGACCATAATTTCTTGTGTATTTAGATTCACTCGAAATTAACTAGTCACAAAAAGTACCTCTTTTAATGAATATTTTCATGTATACAAAAATATTAAAAACACAATTTCAAGACTAATTATTCAAACTAATAATAATCTGATAATCATAATTATAATTAAATAGTATATATATGATTAATATTATAGGACACAACTATAGGGTCTGATTGTGAGGGGCATTGTGACAATATATGTACACTTCTCATTGTATTAGATAATCATCTCTCAGAGTGTGATATCCATCCAACGAAATGTACTCCCAGATGCCATTGTGGGATTGAAATTTTTTCTTTCAGTGGACAAGTGGTGATATATGTTCTTAGGCCTTAGTGCTTCCCTAAGGTTTTGACACTATTCACAGCGAGCACCTTCATTCAACCAAGTGAGGTACTCATCTTGGAAAGTTGAATCATTTTGTCTCCACAATCCAATATGATGTTGGATCAATCTCATGATCCTAAAAACATAGTTCATAATAGGGAGGAACTTTTAATGTGGGCAAAACAATATCCAAATTTAAGGAACATGACTCTTTTAGAACAAGCAATTTAAGGATATTTTTTACATTGATTTCCTTCTTCTTTTTTTTCTTTTTTTTTTCCAAAAGTTATCAATTGCCCAATATTTTGAACATGTAACTTAGTTGGTATGATTGTGCCTAAGGTTTTGTTGAAGGTTGAATACTAAGTTCCTAAGGTGTTATTTTCTATGGTGACGTTTTATTTGCTCTGTTTGTACATGTCATCTAGCCACATAGTGGCCATTATTGAATGTTGAGGTATATGTCGTATAAATCTTTTATAGTCTACTTTATTTTATATTCAGGTATTCAAGTATTCATCATCTTTCATGCCTTATACTCTGCTTTTATCTTCTTTCATTTTCAGGAGAGGAACTCAATATTGATAGTAAGAAGCAGCAATTGAAGAAAAAGGAGAACAATAACACTAGAGCGACAAATGAAAAAAGAGAGAGAGAAGAGAATATGTCTAGTGATACACTTAGAGCCAATATCTTGCATAAGACACACTCATAGAGACTCTTGTATAAGACACTCATAGAGACTGATGGTCAAGCCTTTAGAGTTTGTGAATTCACTTGAAATGCTTTGGCAACACAATGATAATGTTTTGAAATGATGAAACAATATTTCATGTGTAAATTGTAGTCCAACCGATATTAAGTTGGAAACTCATATTGTAATACTTGATATTTTATATAATAAAATTTATATGGTTGAAATTATTTTTATTTGCACTTGATATTATTTAGTTTTGTAATTAACATATGTAATTTTGTGTTATCATATTTGACAAATAAGCACATTGTATGGAATTTTTTAAAAATTTAGTCACAAAATCATACTAATTAATTTATGTTGATTAATAATGAACACATAAAATCAAGCTAAAACTACTAAATAAGTAGGTTATATTAATTAATAATGAACATGAATAAAATGAATATATGACTAAATCAGCCATTTATAATGATTATGAATGAAATCAAATGAAATGAATAGAAACTATTAAATCAGTCGTTTATATAATGAATATGAAAATACCAAAAAAAGATAAATGACTACTCAAATGATAATTTTTTCAATAAAATTATGACTAAATTTTGCATATATATGACTATTAGTAGCTAATTTACAGTATCTTATAACATGACTAAAATTTAGTTATATTTCTTTGGTCATTAATTGGTTTTAAATGATGACTAAAATTTGCATATATATGACTATTAGTAGCTAATTTACAATATCTTATAACACGACCAACATTTTAGTCATATTTCTTTGGTCATTAATGGGTTTTCTCAAAGATTCATATAGTAATATATTTTGTTGTATATTTGGTCATTAATTGTGACAATTAATGACTAAACCAATGAAAAATTGATGACCAAATTAATGACTAAATATACTACTAGATGTTAAAATTGAGGAATGACTAAGCTAAAAGTGACTAAAAGTTGGTCGCGTTATAAGATACTGTAAATTAGATATTGTTGGTCACTGACTGAAAAATGGTTGTTTATATTCAAATTTTAGCTGTTTTTTTAGTAATTAATTAGTCATTTTGTACTAGTGATAGGAGTAATGATGGTGCAATTAGATAGAAATATAGGTTGTTGTTTGGTAGAGAGTGCATGCATGTGTCACCTTCAGTGAACTAGAGTGTTGCTTTTGTAGGTCTTCAGATCAGCCTCCCATTCAGTTCAACATCTAGTTAAGTTCTAAGTTCAATTCAGTTCTAGTTTGTCATGTGTGATCTATCAAGGGGAGGGTGTTGCTATCTATTTTATTAGATTTTGCTTGTATAATAGTTTCCAATTATGCATGCTTGATTCTTCCAGTTGAGGTGCGCTTATTTGGTGTTTAGAATAGGGTTAGGGCTTGACTAGGTCACCTTTAGTTCTTCATGCATGTGAGTAACTGCATTGTACCTTCCCTCATCTTCTCATTCTCTAAGATGTAGGGCACATTAGTTTGTTGTTGGCATGTTTTATGTTTTGAGCTATACTATTATAATTTACTACTTTTCAGATCTAATAAAATAACCAAGTAGATTTAATAGATTTGACTTCCATGTATTTTTTTTTAGCAGCATGTGCTTGTAGATTAGCATATTTGAAGATTGCTATTTTGATAGGGTTTTAGTTTTAAAGTTAACCTAGGATCTCGTTATCATTTTATGGTGGAGGAATCTACGCAGCTACACTTCTTTTAAAGTTTCCATTGAGATTTGTTTATCACCAATGAATTATGACAAAGGGGCCTACTATGAACTCCTTTTGTAGTTGGACTACATAGATCTGATGGCATCTATTAGGATATTTGTCCAATCTCTGGTGAATACCTCAATATGTGATTTGGGTCCATGGGCATATATGAATGATGTTGTGCTCTTACTCATTTTATGGATCTCACTTTTATGCAACTAGTTGATGGAGCAAGAAGATGAAACTTGAAGCAGATACGCCCCATTTTCAGGAAGAATGTGGTTTTATGATCCATTTTTAGCCTAAATCTCACATGTGATCACTCCCTCTCTTTGATCAAAAGCATCTTCCATGTATTTTCTTTTAGCAACATGTGCTTGTAGATTAGCATATTTGAGGATTGGTATTGACCAAGTGTCTTCACCAACAGTTATAGAAAAATAGACAAAATACATATTTTCATGAAACTGAAACTGTAATAACTGTGACAAATGAAAATAGAACTATAAGAAAAATGTGCTATAATTGATATAACTAACCTGGATATACTGGCAATTGTTCCGTGATGTTTTGTCTTCAAGGTTGGTGAATAGTTTGAAAGCATAACATGCAACTTCAGCAGTGGTTGAACTTCTTTTATAGCTTTTGGCACTTGAATTTAATTGGTGGTAAGGATGGACATGGATTGCAATGGCTTCATTTTGAATGTGTGATTTGGATTTATTTTGATGTGATCCAATGGTTGGGAATTTGTTATTTGTTGATCCATGTGATTTGATCTATTTTAATGGGAAATAGAATGGGTTGGGTGTCATTTATTGAAGTTATTGGGTTGGGTGTCATTTATTGAACAAAGTGAGTTTAAATGTTATTGGGTTGGGTGTCATTTATTGAACATAGGGGGTTTAAATGTTAAACAACACAACAGTTATGACTGACATACATTCACTTTTATTAGGTGCAGGTATGGATATTTATTTGGGATACAAAGCTTCAATTCTGATGAGTGGGGGTTGAAGTGACTGCTACTTTGTACTTCTAGAATAGACCATTTTGGAAGGATTTATGGTTTTATCTATTTTCTAGTTGGGTTAATATGGTTTGCACTCTTAAGTATTAAGATACTATTTATGGACAGTTGTGGGCCTAGTCAATGTTTTGGGAAATTTTGGACATAAATTAATACTTATTTGCACTTAAAGTTATTTATCTTTGTTTAAATATTGGTTGCAAAAGTCTCAATTTCTAGTGGTTTGGTGGGACGAGTACTATATCAATCACTGGTCCCTGCATAACATTAGACATCTCTCCTCTAGTTGTCGTCTTTCTTGTTTTAACTGGTTAGTTAGTCCTTCCTTTTCTAACTGGTTAACTAGTCCAAGAGGTAGTAATCATTTGGTTTACTTTGTTTAGGTTGTGTTTTTGGTCTTGGGATTTGGCCCTCTCCTACTTTTTATTAATAGAAATAGTTTTTATTGATAGAAAAAACAGATGTAAGGGATTGGGCCTTTCCTAGTTTTGATTAATAGAAATGTCACTTTTTTTATTCGTTGAAATATATATATCATTAATTTGTTTTTAATACAATGTATCATAAATATACTAAGTGAATAATTGAGATTAAAAATATTGATATTATGTATTTTGTTTCTAATTTTATCTACAAAAAAATTAAACTTATATTAAATAATTGATATTCTATTTTATTATCAATTTTTTAATTATATATATATATATATATATATTAGATTTCTATTAAAATTAAATTTGATTACATGTAGTTGTATGCTCCGATATGCAAAAAAATGCTATATGCTGATGAGAGTACTAGGAAGATCTCCATCTTCTATACTCACATAGACCATGTATAAAATATGTAGTGAAGAAGGTTCGCTATAGAAAGAGTCACAATAGATTTGTAAAAGTTTTCAAAAACCAAAATTAATTCAGATATGTCAACAAAAAGAAGAATATTGGAAAAGTGTTGGAACTGTGTAACACATCCATAACTAAAACTTTGAAATGCATAATACCCATATGGAATTGGAGCCCCTTCTTAGAGAGATTGTCTGCCATTGTATTTTGAGACATGTAGATGTGAGAAAATTGAATTTCTTTGAATTTAGACTTCAAATCTTTAATTTGATTCATCCAATTACATAGAAGCGATGGGGAGAAATTGGAGCAGTTATTGATCTATTCAATTGAAACTTTGGAGTCGCAGAAAATGAACAAATTGGTAAGACCAATCCTTTTGTCACAGTGTAGTAATCCCCACACACTGACGAGACCAATCCTTTTGTCACAGTGTAGTAATCCCCACACGGCCTTCAGAAGAGCGCTGGGGCAATTGAAGAAAGGGAGACCCGCTCGCTGATAGAATCAAGTATGAGCTCTTGCACAGGAACCTAGTAGATGTTGTCCCGCCCGAAATTATGCCCACGTGGGATAATGGAAGAATTGAAAAGGCCTATATTGCAAAAAGGATAGACAGGTTCCTTGTTCATACCAGCATAATCGACAAAATGGGCATGCCTTTCTCGTCCATTGAGAAGGTATACATCTCCGACCAAAGGCCTATCTTTCTCAGCTGGAAGGAAAAAGGGCACAAGAACAGATACTCCTTCAAATTCAACAGAATTTTCTTGGAGCACTCGGAATTCAATGAACTAATTAAAAAAACATGGAAGGAGTTAACAGCAAAAAAATTCCCCCCCCCCCACTTTTATGACATTTCGAGATAAGCTATCACATATTAGAAAAGTAGTAAAGGAATGGCAACACGAAAATAAAAAGGCAAACAGAAAGGCTCTACAGGAAGTGCAAAAGGAACTGGACAGTATCTCCAAGCTCTTGGAGGCCAACTCACTCCCCTTCAGTATAAGATGTCGCCTCAATGAGCTCGAAAGAAAGAAGCAAAATCTTCTAAAGCATGAGGAAACAACTTGGCATCTAAAAAGTAGAGCAACCTGGCTAAAGGAAGGGGACATAAACTATAAATTCTTTCACAAGTATGCAAATGCCAGAAGGGAGAGAAACGCCATTTGGAAGATCAGCGACGGAAAGGGGGGGTTCTTTTTCTCACATAAAGACATATCAAAAGAAGCTGTGAGACATTTCAAAAATCAATACAAAAGAAGGGAAAACTGCAACTTCAAGGATATTTTATGGGGCCTTGAACTGGTCCCTTAAATGTTCGATGATGGAAAAAATGAAAGGCTCTTTCAGCCCATTACTGAGGAAGAGCTTCTTGGAGTTATGAAGGCCTTTAAGAAGGATAAATGTCCTGGCCCGGATGGCTGGACTATTGATTTTTTCATTCACTTCTTCGACATCTTCAAACTAGATATGTTGAGAATGGTGGAAGCAGCGAGAATCTCTGGCAGCATACACCAGAACACTTCCTCCACGCAGATTGCTCTTATCCCAAAGAAACTGGAAGCGGACACCTTCAAGGACTTCAGGCCGATTTCCTTATGCAACATTAGTTTTAAAATCATCACCAAAATCATTGCAGAAAGAATGAAATCGACCTTAGCCTGTTTTTTATCAAAGGACCAGCACGCATTTTTAAAGGGGAGGAACATATTGGACGTAGTGGCCAACACTCAAGAAAGCCTTTTCTCCATAGTCTCCAACAAAACAGAAGCTACCATCCTGAAAATCGACTTACAAAAAGCTTTTGACTGTTTAGATTAGGGCTTTCTCAAATGTTTATTAGCTAAGATTGGATTGAAATCAAATGCCATAAACTGGATAATGGCATGTGTCGAGAATGTGAACTATTTTGTCATTATAAACAGATCTCCCTCCCCTTTCTTCCTTGCAAAAAGGGGGCTTCGTCAGGGCTGCCCTCTCTCTCCGCTGTTGTTCATCCTAACCATGAACTCCTTAAGCCTGCATATAAATAAGGCTGTCTCCGAGAACAGATGCAGGGCCGTAAATATCTGTAGGAACAACTTTATCTCACACAATCTATTTGTTGACGACATTCTAATTTTTGCCATGCTGTGCAAGATCTCGTGGACATGTTTATATGACATATTAATTAAGTTTCAATGCGCCACGGGCTTACATATAAATAAGTCAAAATCCACTCTCTTCCACAATGAAGACAATATGGAAACAGTGGAATGGATATCTTCACTGTTTGGAGTAGAAGCGAGATCAATAAAGGACGGTATTAAATATTTGGGCTTCAGGCTAAAGGCAAAGGGTTACTCCAAAGATGACTGGGAATGGCTAGTTGATAGATTCTATAAAAAGATCACAGCATGGGAATACAAATTTCTATCACTGGCAGGTAGAATCATGCTTACACAAGTTGTGCTATCCCAACTTGCAATATACTGGGCTCACATATTCCTTCTTCTGGCTAGCATCACACAGAAAATAAACAAGGTGATCGCAAACTTCATATGGAGCGGAAAAACGATCAACGACAAATATCATCTCACTAGTTTGAAACTTATCTCTCGGCTAAAGTCTGCAGGTGGTTGGGGGCTTATCGACTTGAAGGCCTTTGGGAAATCTCTGCTCTGCAAATCCCTATGGAGGGGAATATTTGGAAATGGGCCTTGGAGCACCACTATTAAACTTAAATACATGAGAGGCAAGCCGCTGGAATACTAGTTTCACATTGGAAGGATTGGCGCCAAGAACGGATCCGCGATATGGCACAGTTTCCGCAAAATAGAGAAATACTTTCTAATGAACCTAAAATGGTCCCTCCAATCTGGTACAAATATCCTCATTGGGCTCGACCCCATCATGAGCGGGTGTGAACTCATCTCCATCCCCGAGCGGCTCCTAATTTTTCTACACAATAAAGGATTCTTCACATGGGACAAGCTCATTGATGGTTGGCGAGGCCCCCTCCCTTCATGGAAAACAACCGCTGATCTTTGTATGTTGGAGCCTATGGCTAGCCTATGGAACACTGTCAGGAATGCCTTAAGATGTTGCGGTTTTCACAAATCAAGGCCACACGATTATCTCATCTAGAAGTCGTCTATGACAGAGGAACAGGTTTGCGTCAAGGAAATTTATGCTGACCTGATTGGTTTATCTCCCTAGCCATCTCTCCCCATTTTCCCTACAGTCTTCTGGAAAACAGGCTGTGCTCCAAAACACATATTTTTCTCATGGTTGGTGTTTAACAACAAAAATCTTTCCTGGGAAAATTTAAGAAAAAGAAAGTGGCAAGGGCCGAGGAGGTGTATCTTATGTAGAGCAGAAGAAGAAACAAATTTTCACATGTCCTTCAATTTCAATTCCATACTGCATCTTTGGCACGAATTGGCTGGCTTATATGGTTTCCCCCAGGTCAGTCACGTTTCTACACATGCTACTTTCGAATGGTGGAGTGGTCAACGGGACTCATGGCGCTCCCTCTTTATCATTGTCATATGGTGTACATGGAGGTGGAGGAACCGAGTCATCTTTAAGGAAGCCAAGGAGCCTCTCGTTGATATTCTACAACACATCATTACCATCCACGACCCTGTTCCGATAAAGCCTCCCAAACTGAAAGCAACCAATAGAATTGGTCAAAAAGATCTTCAAGCCCTCCTCCCAATGGCCTTCTTTGATGGCGCCGCCCAGGAGAACACATGTGGCTGTGGAGCTCTCATTATCATGGACAAGGATCTTCAGTACAACCTCTCTTGGAATTCTGGAATGGGTACCAACAGCCTGGCTGAAGCAAAGGCCCTTGTTGGTCTTCTTGCTTTTTGTATTTATTTTGATATTCGCACCATCTCCATCTTCGGGGACTCAAAGATCATGGTCAATCATGTAAATGGAAAATGCTTCATCAACCGCCCCCACCTCTCTGCCTAGATCGACAGAATCATGTTCTTTTGGGGCCACTTGAGAGATTACACCATCAAGCACATCTACAGGGCACAGAACCAGCTTGCAGACAACCTATCCAAGAACGGTCTTCATCTTGATCCAGGCTACTGGTCCTTGGAGGTAAAGTCCGGAGGGGAAGCATTTTCCATTTTGGACTTCTCTCTCCCAGGCTTTTGATTATCAGTTTTGGTTCTCTTTACCTTTTTGTTTTCCTTTGCTTTTGTTTGGCATATATATGTTTTCTCCGTCGTTTTTCCCTCTGCTTAATGCATGATGTGTCTCATCTACACGGATCTGTTTGTATTTGTGATCCATATCCCCATCTTATCTGGTCTCATCAGCAAGATATGTACCATTTTGTAACTATTATTTTGTATCTAGTCTCATCAGCAGGATATGTTCCATATTGTAACTGTTATATTGACTCAATATAATATAATTTAACTTTTTCTTCCTGAAAAAATCCCCACTCGGCCCTGATTTCAGCCCATGTGTTTGTACTAGGGTCATAGAACTAAAACATATGTAAATTTATATTTCCTTGAAGAGCAGTGTGCCCCACATCCACTGATCATAGAATTTATTGCGCCGTCAAAGAATCATGTGGGAAGATTGAAACTACTACATATGTGATCATTTAATCTGTACCGAGATTTAAAAGAGAATAGACCATATTCCTCAAAATAAACACATATTTTATGGCAAATTTTATCAGAGTCAAAAAGATAATCCTCAAATATTACAAAATTACAAGAACTCTAAATATCTCAAAATATACAATCCAATTTATATATACAAACATATATTAAAAAAATAAAATCCCAAAAAATCTTTAATTTGTTTTTTAATTATTGGCAAAATAACATATATTTATATATATAATATAAATAACACATTTTAATTCAACCAAAAACAAAATATGATGGCATTATGCTTTATATTGGAAACGCTAGTAACGAAGGATTAATTTAAGTTGCTTATAAAATTTAATAAGATTAATTTGGGAGAAGATTCTTCGACGAAAATCATATCGGGATGCTTTTGCCGACGCGTTTCGAATCAACCAGTGTGGTTCATCGTCAAGACAAGTTGAATGAACAGATCTCGCTTTGCATGTTAAATAGCCAAAGCAGAATATCCAACGGCTATATTTCCTAACCAGGTAACGACTATAATGACAACGACTAAATTTAACCGGGGAATGGTTAGTTTGACTAGGAGGATAACCTTCATTTAATTAAATAAGTAAATTCAGATGGTTATATTTTTAATAAAGTAAATGGACCATTTAATAAACTTATAATTATAAATATAATTTAAAATAATCAAAAAACTAAATTATAAAATAAATTAATAAAGAAATTATTAAATAATTTAATTTAAATTATTCTTCAACTTGTCCTGACAATGAACCACACTAGTTGGTTCGAAACGCGTCGACAAATGATTCTTTATGTGATTTTGCCGAAATTATTCTCACAATCAAAGTATGGATCACAAAAGTCTAAACTCTTTAATTTAATTTAAAAATAATAGTTAGTTAACAATGTAATCATATATGGCTAGTAAGAAATATTTTGAACAGCAGGCGAAGACAAAACCCTAAACAATGTCTGGCCGCAGCAAGGGAGGCAAGGGTTTGGGAAAGGGAGGAGCGAAGAGGTACAGGAAGGTACCGAGGGCATCCAGGGCATTACCAAGCCTGCCATCAGACGTCTTGCCAGGAGAGGAGGCGTTAAGCGCATTAGCGGACTCATCTACGAAGAGACCAGGGGAGTATTGAAAATCTTTCTAGAGAATGTCATCAGAGATGCCGTCATTTACACTGAGCACGCCAGGCGCAAGAATGTCACTGCCATGAATGTCGTCTATGCGCTCAAGAGGCAAGGCAGATCCCTCCATGGCTTCGGCGCTGCTTCATGCGCGAGCCGACCCCATCAAAATGAAGGTATAGCGGCTGAGGAAGAACTCGCAGAGTACCCTCTTATCCATCCTGAGGCAGCGGCCCCCAGGAAGAATTTCTCCGCTCTGGAAGGAAGCACATTCATTCAACGCTCTATCTGCTCACCCAGGATAGCTATTACCCTGTTCTAGATCTGCAAAACTTGTTAAGCTTCCTGGATCTACCGGGACGGATCTCCCGGAAACTCTCTTCGGCGGAACGCATTGACAGGCTTATTAATCTTTGGACCTTTCCCTCTTCTACTCTCATTCCCCTGTGGCAAATTCAGGAGGAGAAGGCCCTTCAAAGCTCTAGTCCTCTCTCTTCTGAGATTTGCGAAAGATGGAGCCGGGTAGCAGGAGCCAGATCTGACCCAGATCTGCATGAAGATTCACTCGTTTTCCAGATCCAAGTCAACCTCTCGGGCAAGACATCAATGCAATGGGTACGCGCAACGGATCTTGTGCAGGACCTTTTGCAAAATCTTGAAGGCCGGCTAGGGATTCCCTCATCTTGCCTCACACTGGTATACAAGGGTAAGCAACTTACGACTACCCTTCCTCTCTCTTTTTACATCATTCAGAGGGATGCCACTATTGTAGCTACTTTTCGTTTGAGAGGGGGTTCGTTCAGGCAGACCTCCTCTGCCCCTTCTTTCTCTTTTAAAGATGTTGTCCGCAAAGATGCGGCCCATTCTCAGCCTTCTTCATCAGCAGGCCATCCATTTGAGGCTCCAAAGCCTTTTCTGGTAGACAAATCAGAGGACATTCCTTCCATCAATCTCTCCCATCCTGGGATTGATGATCGCTATCAACTTTATGCAGAAGCTGCACTTGTATGCAGATTCAATGGGCTATGGCCTCACACTTCAGATCTATACCAATGGATTCATACCAATTGGACTAAAAAAAGCGAGATACACTTATGTTCAAAAGGATTTTTCATAGTGGTTTTTGACCGAAATGAAGATTATCAGAAGGCCTTAACGGGAGGCCCTTGGTTTTGGGGCTCGGCGGGGCTTTTTCTTACTCCTTGGTTTCCAGACTTCGACCCTTCTACAATTGTTATCACCAAGACTCCCATTTGGGTCAGGCTCCCGAACCTTCCGGCACATCTATGGCATATTTCGGTCTTAATAGCAATTGCAGAAACTTTAGGACGCTACCTAGCTGTAGATTCTTCTCGAAGGGAAAATGGGCTCTTCACATTTGGTAGAATCTGTGCAGAAATAGATATAAGCAAAGGACTGCCGGATCATATTAATCTCAAGTATGGAGATTTCCATTGGACTCAAACCTTGGATTACGAGAACACAGCTTTCCGTTGCCGCCATTGTCATCAAACAGGACATCTCCAAAGTTCCTGTCCCCAGTACCTCGACAAAGAGAAGATTCCAAAGCGCAAGCCCAAGTCCAAAAGTTGGAACCCCTGTGCGCCTCCTTCGCCTATGGAGGATTCAGATTCCGCCAGTTCAGATGAGGAGGAAATAGTTGCAGATGGACAGAACGTTGGGATTCCGCTGGATGCTCCCTTGGATGATTCGGCAAACCCCTCCGTCTCTCAGATATCCCAGAAACGTTCTCATTTCACTTCATCCTCATATTCTGAGAAGGATATTCCGCCGCCAGGGCAGAACAGTCTTCAACTTGTTTCGGCTCAGCCAAATTCCACTGAATGGGTCAAAGTAAGCAAGAAAAAAGGAAAAAAAAGTCGTGTGATAGTAATAGCCCCCTCAGGGTAGTTCTCTCTGCTTAGTTCCGGTTCTTTGTTATTCCATGTTCTCTTTAGCCCTCTCCTGGTTCTAAGCCAAGGAGCAAGGCGGTGCCTATCTCCATGGGCCCCTTGCTTTTCTGCTTCGCTTGCATGCAAGCTTGATTGTACTATACTCTTATCTTTTTTTAATAGAATTAGTCTTTACTACAAAAAAAAAAACAATAACAAAAACATAAAACAAAAAAAACAAAAAAACAAAAAAACAATGTAATTATATATATAAATAATAGAGTAATTAGTAGTTTGTTGAAAAGTAAGTTATTATATAAATATTAGAGTAAAATAGTTAGTTGTATTTTTATTAAAATATAAAGTTAAAGGACTATTTCATACACTTATATTTATATATATATTAAACTAAATTAATTATAAAATAAATTAATAGTTATTTATAAAGGTTATAAATGATTCAAACTAACAAGAATGTTCTGATAAATTTTAATTTATTATTAAATATTAATAATAATTATATAAATTTAATATTTTAAACTAAATTAATTATAAAATAAATTAATTTTAAACTAATAGTTATTATAAAGGTTATTAAAATATATAAATGTTAGAGTGATTTCAGGGTTAGAAATAATATTTTTAAATATAAAAATAATTAATAGTTTATTAGTTTCAAGATTATTATCTTTATGTTATTAGAATCTTAAATTAAGTGTTATTAAAATACCTCAAACTATATTAACCACCTCTCAAAGAACCAAGGCCACAAGATACGGGGAACAAGGGGAAAAAAAACTTAGAAGACAACAAGATCACGCTAAACCAAGGGATGGGAAGAAAGGAAGAAAACAACTAGGAGAGGGCTAGGACCCAATAACTACTGATCTTCCAACCATCCTCTCTATTGAGATTGTTCGGCCTTTTTTAAATCCCAAGGGCTTCCCTAAATTTCCGGTGATGGAAATGCGAAACTCTAGCAATAACACTAGCCTCTTCAATACAAACATGATAATTTGTTTTCTCCACATGCTCTGCCAAAGCAGAAGACTTGGTCCATTTACTTTATTAAAAATATAACCATCTGAATTTAGCTTATTTAATTAAATAAAGGTTGTCCCCCTAGTCAAACTAACCGTTCCCCGGTCAAATTTAGCCGTTGTCATTATAGCCGTTACCTGGTCAGGGAATATAGTCGTTGGATATTCTGCTCTGGCTATTTAATATGCAAAGCGAGATCTGTTCATTCAACTTGTCCTAACGATGAACCACACTAGTTGGTTCGAAACGCATCGACAAAAGCATCCCGATGTGATTTTCGCCGAAGAATATTCTCTCAAACTTGATATGGATCACAGAAACCTAAATTCAATAAGATTAATTTGGTTAAATTTAAATTTATTAAAATGTGAAATTTTATAAAATATAATTATATGAAAAGACGAACAATATAATATTAAATAAAGATGAATTAGATAGAATATATTTTTATTAATAAAATAAAATTATATTATAAAATAAATCAAGTAAAAATAAATTTATTATTAAATAATAAATAATAAATAATAGATTTTTTATTGATACTATTATTTTTTTTATAGAAATTACATTAAAAAAACCATAAAAATTGTTTTTTACTTCATAATTTTTTTTAATAAAAATAAAATAAAATTTAGCATTCATAAAAGATCAAATCAACTAAAATAACACAATGCACTATCTATTAAAATTTCTTGGACATCTTATAGAGTTTTATTCTTATTGATTATATGTATTTGATACTTCCAATCCTAAATATATATAAATATATTCAAGCCACAATAATAAAAAAACTATGTACATGAAGTTCGCATGTCTACTGAAGTGGAGATGGTATGAGATCCATTCGATTTTTCGATAATAAAAAAATAAAAGGGGAAATCCCTATAGTAGAAGTATTATATTATAATATGATTACATTATCTGTACAATCGATATTATTCGTATAATCTGTTACGTCAACCAACAACAATCCAGTATGAAGCTTACAAATGTTGTATAGAGCAACTCGTCATGTATAGCGTGTATCGAACCCGGGTGATGAGGGCAATATTGCTCTGTCCCAACCACTCGGGACAACAATGTGGTACATTTCCAATATATGAAATGTTTGGTTTTTTTTCAATTGAAGAAATTGTATTTAAGTAGTTTTCAAATATATATAGTCTTGTTCAATGTTACTTGGGAGCGAGAGTGGGAGCGGGGAGCGGGAGCAACCATTTTCAGAAGCTCCCGGTTTGGGAGTGAATGTCGGAGTGATTTTATATATATATATATATATAATATATATATATATATATATAATATATATAATATATATATATTTTTTTTTTTTTTTAATTTTTGATACATATATGTCAACAAAAACATGTAGAATGATGAATTAGATATAAAAACATAAAAAAACATAGATTGATCATTGAACCATATCACATCAATCATCTAGAAATTATAATCTTCATCTAACATCTAACTTTGTGACCAGAGAACCCACAGTAAAACCATTTTGTTGTCGACGTTTCGAACCCCAACAGGGATCCATCATCAGGACTCTTATTGGGATCCATCATCAGGACTCAGCATTCAAAACGTCGACAGCAACGTCGACAGCAAAATGGTTTTACTGTGGGTTCTCCGGTCACAAAGTTAGAAGATATTAACCACAAAAGTCTCAAATCCAAAATTCATCTACCATGTCCACAAGTTAGTAATATACATATTACAACTGCAACATATTGAGTCTCGTGAATCATGATTCATCAAATTCAATCTTAAAGTTTCAACTTCAAGCTTTCAAAATTGAAAATTCAATATATAACATTTATCATCATTGATCTCCAAAGTTGTACTTGTAAGCTAAGTTTAACCATTACAAGAAGTAATATCTTAGATATTTCTAAGTCCTAACTTCTAACTGTTAACATGAAATGAAATGTTATAAAATGAAACATGAATAATGAAATGAAATGAAACAACTTTAGTCTTTCACGAAACATCATATTCATAATTCACAATCATTACCAATGAGTTATAATTGCCAACTTCAAACTTCAAATTTTCATTGTCACAATCATATATTATTTACATAAAATATCATTATGATATGAAAGAGTCAAGAGTCAAGAGTCAAGGACTCAAAACTCAACAGTTATGAAAACTAATAGAAACTAGAAAAGATAAGTAAACTGTAAATCTACATGTGGCCCTTGCCACGAGAGTCTCCAGGAGTATAAGCAGGTCGTGGTGGTCTTCTAGGATTCTCCCGCATAGACCGAGGACCAGAACTAGAAGGCACATGCCCTCCACATGAGGGTGTAGATGGAGGTGGCGACAGCAAAGGAACAAGACTCAGAAATCGAACATTGCTACTGGATGGTGGAGGTGGAGGTGGAGGTGGCATGGCTGCTGCAGCTGCTTCATCTTCATCCCTTATAAGTTCCTCTTCCAGTTCTTCAAGATGTACAATGCCATCTTCCAAATTGTCATCCTCTGGGTGATTGTCCCAAATTTTATGTGTGGGATCCTCATAAGCCCGATCACAGTAATGACTCAACAACCTCAAGTTGTAGTGCACATAAACCAAGCTTTCTGCTCGGTTTTCATTGAGTATGTTTCTTTTCACATTATGTATGTCGTTGTAGGTGCTCCAACACCTCTCTGCAGAAGAAGTATTTACAACTTGTGAAAGAAATTTTTTTGCCAATTTTGGCAAATTTCCCTCGCCGCCATATGTTTCCCACCATGTGAGAGAATCAAATCTATCTTTGTCTTCCATTGCATGGAAGTTACCATACAAACCAATGCTACTGAAGTATTTGCCTATTTCAAGGTGCACAGCTGCACATTCTTCCCTGTCAGGTATCAATTTTTCTAATGCTTGCAAATATCCACTAGTTACCTTTACATCTAAATGGGGTTTGGTCCTAATCCCACCTCTTGGTGCAGGTTGGCCCAACCAAGATGTAGAGTAATATTTTGGCGTAAGGATATATGCCAAGCAATGTAGTGGAAGATTAAGTCTATTCCACCGTTCACACACAAAATCGTGAATCAGTTTGTACAAGTCGGGATCTCTGTTATGAACAATATCTTTTATTTGCCCCAACATGGTATCCATCTACTCATACACCTCGCCAATCACTGGTTTGTCTGTATCTGCAAACCGAATCATGTGATAAATGGGCTTTGTGAAATCCAATACTTGCCTCACACTTGTCCAAAAAGTGACCATCAAGAGCGGCCTCCTCCACTAGTTCAAAACCTCGCCTATCAGCTGCATTTGTAGCCCTTTCCTTTAATACCTGCCAATGTGGACTTGATACCATGCTAGCCAATGACTCTCTTACCTTCAAAAGTCGCCTAAAGGTGAGGTAATAGCTACCAAATCTGGTCTTCGCAATCTTCAACAACTCCAATCTCGAGTGATTGTGGAAAAGGCCATGGGTATTGCTATGATTTGTAATAAATTTTATCATTTGTTTGCCTTTCTTGTACAAATCAACAATCCATGTGTATTGTGCATTTTTGTTCTTGACAACATCATGCATCAGAGGGTTCAATGTGTGAACCAAACATCCAGACCAAAATATGTTGGGGTATTTATCTTGAATAATTGTTTCCGCTGCCTTACAATTAGGAGCATTATCAGTGATGACTTGGATGACATTGTATGGCCTAATACGGTCAATTGTTTCAAGTAATGCTTCTGTAATGTTGATGGCGGTCCTGAACTTGTCTGAGTAATCATGTGCAGTTAGAAAGATGGCACCACTAACAGACACAGCAAGAACACTTATCAATGGCTTGCCTTTTACATTTGTCCATCCATCAGATGCAATAGACACCCCATGGTTAGTCCAAGAACTTGTCATTTTTTTCAAAGAATGTGATATTTTTGCTTTTTCATGATCAAGTCCAACAGTTCTTGCCTTGTCATACCCAGGGCTCTTGTATCCTTTAGGGGCATCATTTATGGTAGAAACCATTTCGAACCAATAAGGTGAGCGAAGAACATTGAATGGTATCCCACATGCATAGAGAAACCTGTAAACCTTTGAATCCACATCATTCCTACACCCCTCATCAAGGAAATCTGATATGGTTCTACGCCTTAACGCTGATGACCCTGTGCCTCCATATCCACTGCCTTGGGAGGATGCTGAAGGAGTTCTTTGTGCTTGTGATTGTGAGCTTGGTTCAAAGAAACCCCTTGATTTTTTTGATTTGTATTGGGCTTCCTCCTCTTCCCTTATGTATTTAGCTCTATCTACTGCTGATACCACTGGACAAGTTTTGATTCCTATTTGTTTGTCTCCATCCCATGGCCTTTTCCGCAGAGGTGCTTTCTAGCACGGGTGTATGAATCTGTGTAATCATTGTTGCAATGGGGGCAATGAAATTTAGTGGTTCCACCCCCTCTCTCTGCTTCAAGTCTGTTAACATATTTCCACAATGGGGTTTGATCTTGTTTAGTTTTTTAAGAGTCGTGTTCACCCTCCTCCAGCTCCTCCTCACCGGGGTTTTCATCAAATCCACTTTCTCCACCTTCTTCATCCCCCTCTTCATTTTGGCCCCTCCGTTTCCTACTCTCCAGCACCATAATAACCATAAAAGGGACCAAGAAGAGGAAAATGCCAAGAAATATAGCCAAGTTCATGATGTTTGATATTTGTAGGATTTTGAATCTGCAAATTAATTTAATTTATTTAGATTAATTAATTTAATTAATTAATTTAATTTAGATTCATGATTTTTTTACTAAATATAGTTAATAAACTAAATAAACTAAATTAAACTAACTAAATTACTACCTAACTAAATTAAACTAACTAGATTACTATGTTACTTACCTCTTTGCAGGCTTGCTCCTTGCTCTTCGGGACTTGCTCCTCGCTTATCCTCGCTCCTTTGCTCTTGCTTTCATTCAAGTGATAATGAATTTTTTTTTACCCCATTGTGTTTTTAAAACATAATTTTTTAAAAAAATTTGATTTTTTTTTCGCGTCCGCTACTTTTTCCCACCCGGATCGCTCCCAGAGCGAAAATTTAACGCTCGGGAGCGATCGCTCCCTGATCGCTCCCGGGTTGTAATTTTCGCTCTGGAAGCGACAGGAGCGACGCTCCCAATGTCGCTCCCGAAATTAACAGGGAGCACAAATTTTTTTATCGGGAGGGGGGGAGCGCTCCCCGCAACTCTGGCCGACTCTTGTTTAAGATTAAACTATGAAATTTGTGGGACCAAAACTTCTCACTTAATTATTAAATCATATTTGTCTAAATAAACAAAATAAATATAGTGGTGACCATTTTAATTAAAATGTTGTAATACTAAGATGATATAATCCCATTTTACTTAAAAACTAAAACCTCCTATCTAACCATTAAACCACATCCTACATGAATAAACAAAATAAATGTAATAATGATCATTCTAGTTAAAATGTTGTGCAATAAGAAGACCATGCAACCCTCTCTCAATACAAAGAGCTTCTCTGTCAATACAAAGCGGGTGTTCATACTGGATGTACCTTATCTCCTAAAGCCAGACACGGGTGATTTCTCAGACAGCTCTTCCATTTCCTTCTCCAACGTTTCAAGATGAGCATCGGTGAAGGGCTAAGCCCTGGTTCCTCCAGCGTTTTCAGATGAGCATCAGTCAAGGGATAACCCTTGGCTCCAAATGTGGACACTGCACTTCTGCCATTATCCGTCACAGTTTTTCCATCTGGACCAACCACAATCAACGATGGGATGCCTCTAAAACGGAAAAACCGCTTCAGATCCTTCTTAGTTTCATCTCCAAATGGAAGAGCCAACCATGGCATGTTTTTGAAATAATCTTCAAAAGCCTTTTGCATCATTGTCATTAGAGATGAAAACAATCTTAAACGCTTCTCCTCTTTCTTTCAATTCGTTGTATACCTTTATGAGCTTTAGAGTGAAACCTCGACAAGGGGAACACCAATGTGCAGAGAAATACAGAGCAATTGTCTTCCCCACAAGCTAAGCTACTGGGACCTGTTACAAGATATAAATGATCAGCATCACCCACGGGAGTACCAAGTTTTTACCATTTCCATTTCAAGTTGTGGTTTAGTTGTTGATAACCAGAATCCACCATGAAAATAACCCAAATTCAAACCTTGAGCGATGTAGAACCTCACTGTATAAGTATTTTATACATTTATGAACAGATTCATAAAACTTAAATGTTTAACACTACGATGTGATTCATAAATCTCAGTACTATGCAGATCTCAGTAACTCATCATGTCATAAGAATAATGAAGGTACTATGCAGATCTCAGTAACTCACCTGGGCTCCTCCATGATTGATCACAAAGTTGCGCTCATCAGAGACCAAGAGTGACTCTAGGGTTTGTGCTTCTCTTTTGGCTTTATCCTCCGCTTCAAGCTCATCCAGCCGCTCTTTTGTAAATGGGTAACCTCTCATTCCATATTCTCGTATAAGGTGCACTGCATGAGTCTGTACTGTTTTTCGATCTGAACCTAAAATAATCAAGGTTGGGATACCCTTAACTCGGAAGCAGCGACACAAATTATGTTCAGCGTTGTCTCCAAATGGTAAAGCCAACCATGGCATACTTGCACAATACTCTTCGTAGTCCTCTTCTTCGTCACACGAGAGAAACACAATCTCAAAGGCCTCTCCTTTCTTCAAAAGCTTATTATAAATCTCCACAAGCTCTGGGGTGAAATTTCTACACGGAGTGTTCCAGTGGGCTGAGAAATACAGACCCACAGTTTTCCCCACAAGCTCCGCTACTGAAACCTATTGACAAAAACTCAAATTGACAATGAGACCCTCATGAGATAAAATCTGTAAGTCTATTTTTCCTAAACCCTTACAGGATCAAAACTAATCGCCCAACTTCATACATGTATTCATTTGATATAATGCATGCATAATCTATTCTCTAGGTTTTCAAGTTCGATAGCCCAATTCAATAGATAGCTTTATTGACAGTGAGACCCTCATGAGATAAAATCTGTAAATCTATTTTTCCTAAACCCTTACAGGATCAAAACTAATCGCCCAACTCCATACATGTATTCATTTGATATGATGCATGCATAATCTATTCTCTAGGTTTTCAAGTTCAATAGCCCAATTCAATACATAGCTTTCATCCCTACATTCTCATAAAAACCCAAATCCAGATTTGCTGGCAAAGAAAAACCAAGCGAAAAGGGTAAAGACCCACCTTTCTTCCTCCATGGCCAAGGACAAAATCTCGTTCATCAGACACCAAAAGAGACTCTACAGTCTGTGCAGCCCTTAAGGCCTCATCTTTGGCCCTCAGGTCATCCAGTCTCTCTGCGCTGAATGGGTATCCCTCAACACCATATTCTTTAATAATTTCCACACCTTCAGTCTTTATGACTCTACTCTCTTTGTCCAGAATAATAAGGAATGGAATGGCAACGACCTGAAAGGCCCGATTAAGCTTCATCCTGGTCTTTTTATTTGAGAATGGCAGGGCAAGCCATGGCATGGTGTACTGGTATTACTCAAATGACTTCTCATCATGATCTCCAGAAATGAAGACAATCTCGAAGTCCCCCTTCTCTGATAACTTTTTATAGATTTCGGACAAAACAGGGTTGAAAGCCCTGCATGGAGGACAGCAATGGGCAGAAAAGTACAGACCCACATGCTTTCCTTCCAGTTCTTCGACTTTCACCTGTAGATCACAATGGACTCAATACAAATGCAATTTTCGAGCAAAATGAATGATATTAGAGATTGCATATATAAAAGTGTAATGATCATATACCTTGTGTCCATTATTTGTGATCAAGAAATCACGTTTTTTTGTTGCAGAGCAAAGAGCTCAAACTCTCGCGGGGTGAAGCTTCAGCCAGATGGGTAGATCCTTTCTCTTGCTCATTCAGGTCAGCCATAGTGAGCTAATACACAATCTCTCTCTCGCTCCGTTGAGAGTACGCTTTCCCCTGTTCTTCAACGTTCTTGCACTGCAAACATCATAAATATTTAATTATATTTTCTAACTTTGACGGCATGTCTAATTATCAACAATTTTTTTTAATCAAAGCTTACTTGGGCGTATTCTAACTAAATGATTTACAAAGTGAATTTTAGTTGAAACATTGAAGAATGTTGTAACCAGAGTTTTTGTATTACAGTTTATTTGCAAAATTTTAATGGAATTTTGGTAAAATTATAATATTTTATAGTTTAAATTGTATTTTTGAGTTGATTTAGCATTTTAGATAATTTCATAAAATATTTGAATCAGCCAAGTTTTATATAAAATTTTTAATTTCAATTAAATTTTAAATAAATATAAAAAAAAAAGCTAAAACAATATTTATTTTATTTTAAATTCAATTAAATTGAAAAAATCTTAATTTTAAAACATCACAAAAAATGGCCTTATTAATTATGCTCTGAAATTTTATTTCTTTTACTACTCTATTTTCCATTAAAAAACAAGCAAGTTTATACCACACATATTAACCAAGTGGCCTCAACTTGCACCAGAGGGAAACCAAGTCTGCTGGCTACGTGTCCATATTGTAAGCCATCCAAAAACAATATTGTCTTAATCTTTCTAGCCAAGCTAGATATGTTTGTTTCATGTCCATACACTATATAACTGTATAAACTGATATTTGCAACATATAAACTAAAAACTATCCGCATAAGACAAAATTATGCATGGGTAAGGATCTAATCCTTTTGTTCCTCTGAGGCAGATGCTCCTGGCATATCATTCAGCTCCAGTATGCAAGGGATATGGCAGTTGATTCTATCTAGCCTAATATCCTATTTATGTAGTTGAAAGAGGATTTTCTCCATATCCTTCTTATAGCTCGACATTCTTTGTAGTGTCACTGCCATTCCAACAGAGATCTGCTCCATCGCCTTGCCTAATAAACTCTTCATTAACCAGTACAAGTACAAAGTTTGCTTGAACTACTTGATTCTCTCGCGGGTGTTACCCGGATCTGGGACTAAGGTCCTCCAGTTATCCATTTCTTCCTCTGTCTCGTTACCTTGTTTTACTTCCTCTTCCCATTCTTTCAACAATTTCTGAATTCCAACAAACATCCCCTCTCGGTAAACCTCTGTTGCTTCAACAATGAGATGTTCTATTGATTTCCTGCCCTTGCATGATTCCAACGTGCTCGGTCCCTTATCTTTCCTTGGTGTCGGACCTCTCATGCCACACCCACAACCTCTAGCAGCACGAGCCATGACTTGCTTTTCAAAACACCAAAGTCTGCAGGCATTTGTCGTCAGGCTTGGTTCTTCACATTCCAACGTCCTCCCACAACACTGAAATGCCACCCTTCTCCACAATCTATCTCTCTAACACTACACGTCGAGTTACCTTGCCTACCAATATACTCTGCCTTCCCTCCATTCCCGCCACCTTGCCCACCTCCCCATCATGCATTCATGCCAAGGGTCGCCGCACCCCCTGCCTTGAGCATGTGGGGGATGGTGGCATTAAGTGCCCGGGTACCATTCATGACTGCAATCAGGTTGTCCCAATTGTCGACCTGCATCTCAATCGAGATTCCCTTTTCTACATTTTACTGGTAAAACTATTTTCAACTTTTTTTTTTATTACTTAAATATCAAATATTAAAATATTTTTGTGTTATAACAATAAAACAAAATATATATTATATTTTTTAAGATACCTTCATTATTTCATAGTTTCTCATAAAATATATAATATTCAATCTTGAATTGCATTAAATTAATCAATTATAAAATTTCTATAGATTTGGAAATTTTGTATATACTTTTTTGGATTTTTTTGGTTAAAAATGTATTTGTTAATAATAAATAGTTTTGGTTTTAGGGTTGGTAGGAGGGGGGCTGTTTTTGTTCTAATCTAAAAATGGAATATAATTTTTTTTGGGAATTTGAGAAAATGATTAAACAATTAGATAACATGGATTGATATTAGTAATTGAGCAAAAAATTTAATGTTTAACCATTTTGTGAGATTCCCAAATAATCTTTTAGTGTTTAAGGAAGGCACTACTCCCGAAAGACATTCACTTGAAAGTCATAATAAAAAAATCAAAAGGGCTCTTATTAAGGATTAAAAAATATGAAATATACCACATTCTCATGTAGCACAATTAACTAGCAAATTTGATGGCCAATGAACGAATCAAATTGCCTCTTAGCATATTAAAGAAGCAACACTCTTTCAAACTATGTATAAGCCCATGAAATATAAAACTAATTTAAAAGTGATTTATCCCCCAAATTGGAGAGAGCCAAATGACACTCTATCTCCCACTGTAGCATGCACGCGAGAGTGTTATGAACAAAATTAATAAACATAGAAAAATACTTCAAAAGATCTAAAATATATAAATATCCATGATAGAACAAATATATCATATAAGAAATGTACAAAATATATGAGATGATTTGATTACAAATGAGGGTCTCGTATATATGGCTAGGCAGGTACCCTTTCATGAACATCACGTCCATAGAGACATGCCTCTTCAATACTATTTATTAGTTAATTAATCGATATTCCAT
>APFE031313616.1:96418-123750 GCA_000404065.3 Pinus taeda
AAAGCATGCCATATTTTTCTTGTCACTTGTAATCTATTCGCATATTTTACTGATTTTTGGAGTTATCATCTTCGCTAATACAAGATGATAGGATGCTTTAGGTGATAAACAAAATTGTCATACTGAGAAGAGATTTGACCATCCTAAATCAATCTTTTGTGGAATCTTGTGGTTGCTGGAAACTTGTGATGAATTGTTATAACAACACTGTGTTGTGCAAAATTTAGTATTCTTTAGAACATAAGTTTGTTCTTTATGTTTTGAATGATACAAATTCATGGATTGATTGAGATGTATGTTCTTGTGATTCAGATGTAGATAAGGAATTTTTTTGGTTTGTCTTTTCCTTATAATGTGTGTGGCAATATTTTGATTTACTTCAAGTACCAATGTTGTTGAGTTGGTTACAAAATCTTCACTTGGAATTTTCATCGTCTTATCTGTAACATCTAAGTGTGTTTTTTCTTCAAATGGAAATTTGTCTCCCATTGTAGCATGCATGCGAGTCCCCATTTGAGAAATTTGGTTTTGTTCGTCATCCCTTCGCACATTCAAATAGGCACACAAATGACATGTTTGATTTGGCTAGCATGAGTTGGAGGTAAAGGTAGCTACGACAAGCGATGACATGGTGCTCCCTATGCGATGCCACACCCAAAATCAATCTACTACAATAAAATTCATGCAAAGGATGATGGTTGTCAATTTGAGCCATTCTGAGTCAGAGGAAGATGCTCCCCAATCCACTAAAGCGATGAAATACCAAACTACTCACCTATGTTCTATCATGGCTTAGCTTTGGTCATGTAGAGAGGTACCATGGTTTGATAGAAAAAACCAACATCTTATAATCTGTTAGATCTAAGAATTTTGTGATCCATAATGTAGAAGACAGTCTTTCAGATTAATCACATTGTAAGGATTGGGTCGACGTTTTGAACCAACTAATGTGGTTCATCCATAGGACAAGGTGAGAAATCAAACAATCTGAGAGAATTAATAGCATGGATTCATCAATCTCTTTGTTGAGATGTCAACATTTTGTTCAAAGTATGCTCAAGCTTATTTTCCTCACATGTAGTAGTGGTGCACATTTCCAATTCACTAGTGGTAGATAGGAAGTTAAAAATTTAGTTCAACGACACTCTGTGTCCACCCCCCTTAAGGACGAAGAAGGTTGGTATAATTATAAAATCCTCTTAAGAAAGGAAATTATGTTATTCTTTCCACTTGGAGAAGTTTGTGTGATCAAGAGTTTATAGCCTATAAGTTGTCAAGTGGGGGAACCATGGTGGTCGATGGCTCACCATTGTTTAATGCTTGTCTTCCTACAATTTTTTGTTTGTCGTAGGTTGGAATGGATTGGGCTTAGGGGTAACTTGAATTTCCTTTCCTTACGGGGAAGTTTTCCATCCTGAATTGTTTAGTAGAAGGAAAAGACTGCAAGTGGATTTGGACTTGGTACTTCAAATGGTCAATTCTAAAAATTCAAAAATTAAGCTTCCATGGGTAAAAGTAAACCAACTGCAATAAGGAATTCACACTCTGCAATTAAATCATAACCAATTTATTTCAAGTATGACAAAAATCATGGATATCTTAGTTGAAAAATGAAGTATCATCCGAAGAAATGAAGATGAGATGATTTTCATGTGTCAACAAATTGACAACCTCTAGTCACAATTGGATCATGGACTAGCTAAACCAGTCATATCTAGTAGCGAATAACCTACAGTAGCTCAACCATTCCTAGATATGAATCCCATAGAATCATCTCACGAGGCAAAAATCAAGAAAGAAGGTGGTCCTTCTCATTAGATTTCATACATGTTTCTTTGTAAATGTCACTTCTACCTGTTTTGTTGGCCAGTAGAAAATTTTCAAAAATGATTACTCTAAGCCATCACTGTTTTGTTGTCTAAAACTAGATAGGGACACAATACCAAAAACCATTTAATATTGAGACACAACAGATAAACATCAGGATTAAGAACCAAGGGGAGGTGGTGTCTAGAAGTCACAATTAAGATGCTTTTCCATATGGCTCAAGCGACCATCTAGACAATCCAATCTTTCTTGCAGGTGCTAATGATTTCATTGGATATGGGTCAGACTATCTTGCATGTGCCATTGATTCTAGTCATTCATGAAGGAAATGAGTGCATTTTGGTCATGATGCCTTGCCTTTAGGTGTTACTCCATTAACACCTATTGTTTCCTGTGAATGATAAGAATTTCAGTTAATAAGTTAGAACCAAATACAAAATTCTTGTCTTTGTGTGCTAACCCCTCCAAGTAGTGATGCTCGTTTCGCATACTTTGTGGAATTGGTGCTTGGTCAGTTGCATGCTCCACTAGAGGCGAAGTATCAAAAAGAGGTCAACTAAACATGCCCATTTATCTAGCACCCCTACGGCCGCGTCCACACTGTCATGGCATCCTAATACTAACTTAAACCCAATGAAAGTTAAAGCTACAAAATTTACTAGAGTGTGCCAAGAAGGAGGATTTCGACATCCTCAAAATTGAATAGGGATCTCAATATCAAGGAATTAACTAGTGATGCAAACACCCAATCCACCAAAACAAATAGAACTAGAGAGGTAACCAAGAATAATAAGATCTAGGGAGGGGGTACCAAGAACAATAAAAGTCAGAGATGATTGAAATGAGATTTCAATCATTACCCCTGGTTGAGAGCCACAAACAAACCCTTGAAACATGATGCAGAAAACCAAACTAACCACCAATAAAAACACCCAAAGTAGTGCACAAGACCCAAGGAATGAACCAGTGTTGTAGTTCCCTAGTCCCCGATCTAACCAGAACAAGACTGATAATCCTCCTCTTCTCAGACGTACAATAGCCCTCCTCTTTTCAGACGTATAATATACCTCTCTAAAAAATTCCTCTTCTTCTTGTTTGTAAAAAAGAAAATATATTTAAATATTATTTCTTTAAATATTTTTTACAATAAAAACAAAATAAATTATATATTATATATAATATATATAATTAAAAAAAAGTTAAACTTATGTAAAAGAGTAACAACACCCAATGGCTTGTAAATATTTCATTTACTTTCTTGTGAACTGACCTTTACTGACAATGGGTCATGTTGAAGGTCAGGTATGAATATGTGATGTAAATAAATGATTTCTTTCTTTTCTAATTTTATATTAATAAAATGTTGCATTTTTATAGCTACGAAAATTATGGTGGGAGAAAGATGCTAGAAGAAAATTTTCACACTCAGACAGTTAAGGAAGCAGTTAGGAAAACCCAAGAGGGGTGATCGGGCAGAGGAAGTTGCTTGCCTAGATTCCTTCCTCCCAGAGACAAATTATCTTAATTTTTGGGAAAAAGGTTGGCCAAGAGGGTGAGAGGGTAAAACCTAAGGCAAGATTGTGAACTTGGAGTCTGGTAGGAGGGGGTCCAAGTAGTTGAGTAGTTGTAGTGCTACTTTCCTCAAGGAAAATACATTGTATTGAGGAGGGAAGAATGCTTCCAGGAGGTATCATATTGGACCTTGAGATTTCTTTGTTGAAAAGTTGCTCTGAGTGTGAAATTGGCTCAAGGGGAGTTATGGTAGAGGTACTAGTTCTCATTGGTTGGGTGGATCATCTTTCTATCCACTAGGTCTTTTGGCAGGCAAAGTGATTTATGCAGATAAGCGAATAAATGCTCAACATGTGTTTCTGTTTTTTTATTTTTACCTTGTCTTCATTTTCTATGGTTATGCTAAGTATCTATGTTCTACAAATTGCAAAGCACGAAATTAAAAGAAGAAAAACAGAATGTAGATTGTTCTCTGGATTAGGTTAGTTACCCAAGTCAAAGACCAACTGAGAGTTCTAACCAGAGGGAAACAACCCTATACCCTAATTAATAGGACCGAAGATTATGCAGGCCCTAGGCCTAAGGCCTGCAATTTCCATATATATATATATATATACCCTTTTGTAAGTAATAATAAAAGAATCAAAATGTAAATGATTGCGTTGATTGTTCATGGAACTAGGTTTTCTTTGTTCTTTAAGAGATGTTAATAGAATATTGAAATAAGGGTTTTTCAAGTTAACTATAAGGTAATGTTGCAAGCTAAGAGAATCTAACAAATAAACTTCTAGAAATAATAACACCAAAGAGATTAAGAAAAACAAGAAGGAAAACTAATTGAAATCATTCATAGGTGCTGAGTAGGCCAACAAGAAAATAATATTCACGCCTATTTTTCTTTTGTGATAGTTTGTTGTCAAACAATAGAGCTAAAAACTTATATTACAAAACATTTCTTTTTCACTTTTAGGAAAAGAATATCCGTTAGAGAAAATCATAGAGGCAAAATACATAACATCGCAAATGCCCTTAAATTCTTCTTAGAAAAATTATAAAAAAAAGTTTGTATGCATTCTGCCATAGGGACCATAGTAATTCATACATTTTACTCATATATATTATATAATTATGAGATATAAAATATTGTTTAAAAAAAAGTCTCCAAAAATATTCGTAACTATGCACATTTATTTTAAAATATGCAACTACAGTCAAATTCCAGTTTGGACAAGTCACTTTATGGAGATAATAATTTCATTGAATTCCTCTTTTCAAGAGGGCCAAAATCGACCTAAAGATCACTCAAATTGGATAAGGGAAAATGTACTTATGAAGAAAATCCCATGTGCATATTTGATAAGGTTGACCCTAAAGCAAAGTGGACACCCTTGGAAGGCTATAATACAAGTGACCTCTACCTCATTTGGACATCATCATGAGCCATTCTTCTATTTTATTTCTTGGTTTTGGATCACACAGGTCTAAGGCAAATTCACGGAGGAATGGGTTTGCTCTGAGGTTAAATTGCAGGGTCCAAAGCTCGTATCTCAGTTTTAGGGTTTTGGGACTTAGTCGCTGGCACAACACAGGAAGAAGTTGTCTGCATTCACTTGTACATAAGCTCATATGTGTGACTAGAGACTTGTAGTCGCACAAACAACTCTCCATCCATGCGACTAGGAGTTAGGGTTTTAGAATTTCAGTTGTAGACTGCAGTCACTTGCTTATAGGATCTAGAGAGTGACTGGAAGCTTCCCAGTTGCACGCATGACTCCTCCTTCGTGTGAGCAAGACCTAAATGATGGAATTTTAGTTGTCTGAAGATTTAGATTAGTGGCTACAATGTTCTACATTTTACCTTTGACAGTGAAAGCTCATTACAGGTTTCAGAATCAGGATTTTGAGTGTAAGCATTGTTGGGTTCATTTCATGGATGTTGTAGTTTCTTTTGATGAATAGTTGTATGAATGAAGATATATATCATTATACTCTCTTTTTCTGAATCATTCAATGACAATCTGATAAGAATAATAATTTGAAAGGGTTTTCCCCATAGTGGGTTTTTCCCTGGTCTTCGACAAATCCTGGTGTCGCTATGTGTGAATTCTCTTCTTCCATTGTTCCTTTATGTTTCGCAATGTTGAAGATGATGGTATTATTCTTTATATATAATTGCATATGCTTTTGAATAATGATGTAAATTTGAATAATGTTATGATGTTATGGGGTGAATGTAATGTTTAATGAAGAAATGTAATTATCAAAGAAAAGAACAATATAGCCCCAAGAAAAATTAACATGTATTAGAGTTGGGATGAAGAAAAGTCATGGAGATAACCCCTTGAATGCCATCATTGAAGGATGCAAGGAAGGATGGAGGAGACCTAAAATAATTCTAGGGTTTTAAGGAAACCTTAGGAAATTTGGTTATTAGGGTTTGATGGATGTGATAAGGTTAGGGTTTGAGAGAAACCATGGTTTATAGAAAAAAAATTGATATATGCAATCTGGAAACCCTAGCATGGTCAAAGTAAAGATGTTCGAGCACTTGTGTCAAATTTGATGAAGCCCTAGATGTGATAGTCTCTATTAGGCCTGGTTTTTTGATAGGTTGGTTGAAATATTGAAGGCAACATTGTTATATGGACAATGGACAATGATGGCTTTTGAAGGTTGGTTCAAGAGGGATATGATCACCTATCATTGAAGATAAGTACTTTTCAATTTAGATGCTTCTTTCTATCTTTACTTTTGTTTAGACTTAATGATCTTATTATTATTTTAATTATTACTTATGCTTCCTGCATATATATTTGAGTGTTTGGATGCTTATAACCTTCTTATGAGTTGTGATAAGGGGATCTCACTTAAGGATCATGGCTAGTGTAGGAAAAGAAGAACTAGGATCGGAAAAGAGGCACCTGATGAAAAAGTGGCAAAGTGCTACAAACTGCTTATGTAAAATAAGAAGGTGCACAGGTATTTGAACACTACAAGGTATGCATGGTATATTGTTTCTTGAATGGTAAAGTAATTCCAAAGGAATGATGAGAATGTATCCTTCTTAAATGGCTCATGCATGCATATGAAAGTGCTTTGGATTCATGGTTCCTATGATGAAATGATCCACTTAGTAGTAAGCAAGTATTGTATCCTTTAGACATGATGAACTTCTTGATTTTATGAAGCCACTTAATATTGATATTTGATATATTAGTATAATTTATGTTTGGCTAACATCTATCATTTTGGATATCTTGATTCCATAAAGAAGTTTAGCACCTTGATTCTAGGATATGTTAACTTGATACTATTGATATTGCTTGTGAAAAGCATGGTAGCCATGATGTTAGAAGTATAAAAATGAGATTGATATTTAGGATCTTTTGTTGACCATGGTTATGTTTTGATGTAATTATGTAATATGGTAAAATTGAATGCCTTGACTTGATGGATTGAGTTACGTAACACAAAAGTAATGTTGTGATCATGATTCTTGAAGTTTACTCTTATTAGTTACTTAACACGAACCCTTGATGACAGATTGATGTCATGATGAAGTAGATGATGATAACATGATATAACCATGATGAATATGTGATATAGTCTAACTTTATGATCTAACAGATCTATTGATGCGTGATAGCATTATAAACAGGTTGATGGTGTGAATAAAGATGACTAAAGTGGATTCCCATTCAAAGGGAGAATATCTCCATAAGATCCTTAATCTTATTACCATTGACATTATATGTATATTCTTTACTGTTGAAATAAGATTGATGGACATGAATAGACAAATATTTGACATTGTTGATCTGCAACAAAGTTCTGACTTGAGAAGAGAGAGTCTTTCCTTACCTTAACCCTCAGTCACATAGAAGAAAGATTATAGGTGCGACTGTAGCCTCTCAGTCACACAGAAGCAAGGTAAAGGGTGTGATTGTAGTCTCCCAACCACGCAGAGGAAGGAATATGGATGCGGTTATGCCTACAGGACACAAAAATGAAGTTTTGTGCATAAAATCATATGTTCAACTGAAGGATGCTAGTCCTACAGACATGAAGCAAACAACAGAAAGGTCTATGAGGAGGGAAATTTGAATGTTTATGATAATATGAATATGTAAATTGAACTTGTGTTTGCAAGTGATCGGGATATGCATATAAATATGTCATTATGATTTAACCATTGAAGTTTATGCTATAAGAGTTTGACTAGATTTGGCTGATTGATATAGATGAGCAATGTTTGGAGTTTTGACATAATAATCACTTAAGAACTTTGACTTGATGATTGAGATATGTTCTGGACTATAGATCTCACTATGATAGCAAATTTGGGATTTGACCTGACAACTAATAATTTGATTTGACGATTGATGATTTTCCTTGATAATTATGTTATATGGGCATAGTGACTTTCAATGACTAATATTGGTAATCAATAATGGTTTTGTATTGGCCTCCTTATTCTTAGTACAATGGTTGAAGTATTGACAATTGTGATTAAGTGTGAAGTAATCTCACAATAAATGGATGGAACCTATTCTTAGTATATGCATTTTCATCTAGTGACTTATATTATGATCATGAGGATGAATTGATGAAGCTTGGTTTGATAATTAGATGACAACTTGTTGACATAATAAAGACATAATTTGATATTTGGATGTGAGCTCTACCTGTCACTTGGTCCAAAGAATTTGGTACAGTGATATTGATTATTTTGATATTAGTTCAGATTTGGCATCTAAACTTTGATAAGATAACTTCGTTGATCGGATTATACAATATTGATTTATGTAAGAATGAACATATTGGTTTGGTAAAGTGTTATGTTTGTAGAGAGAATGGTATGAAGTAAGCTCTTGCATCTTGATGTGTTCGCATTGATAGTTATCTGGTGAAACCAAGATGGTGTGTTGATCCAAACCTATATTTCAGAAGTGTTCCAAGGTATGATTTTTATTTTGGTTTTTGTTTTATATGTTGACAGTCTACTATTAACAGATAATGAGCCTCAGATGATATAAGTAAGAGGGATATGGTTTGCAAATCTCGAAATAATGAATCATGGCATAATTTCTGAAGTTGGGAAAATAAATTCTACATTTTGAAGCTGTTGAAGAAGTGTTGTAAAGTGGAAATGCAAATCTTTGGACACTCTAATTGAATTTCAAGAAGTTGTGAAGAGATATTATTGAACTTAACTTGGCACCCAATAGTTGATTGAAGCATTGATGTTCTATTTTGAACACTCTACCTGTATATATTCTATATATATATATAATTATATATATATATAATTATATATATATAATATATATATTATATATTTATATTATAGATATATTATTATTATATATTATATTATAATATATTATATATATTATATATATATTTTAATATTATTATATATGATGTGCATAGAACCTAAATGAATTCATGATTGAGTCGCTTCATACACATAGCGTTGCCACCAAGCACCCTTCGAGATTTTTGCATGGGATGGTCAATTTTTGGTATGAGACATTCCTCTTGTGACTTGATGACCTGCATGAACATGAGACCGTTGTTGTTGCAACATGATAATAAAGATATGAACACAATGATATCATAGAGAGTATCGTTGATCGAGGACACTCAGCCAACTCTTCCTCCCCGTTGAGCTCCCAGGGTGTAGAATTGAGATGGAGGGCTCGTTGGGTTGAGGGATCTTTGGACAATAGGGTCATAGATGTTTCTCCCCTATTTGTCACCGGTGGGATGTGTATGATCCTTGTCCTTTTTAACAATTCAGGTATCTCCCCCACCTTTAGTTGTTGCAGAGTATACCCTAGTTGGCATCATATCCACAAGCAGGGCTTGTTGGGATTGTCCCTCCCCATTTGGCCAACGGGTCGAGGAGGCTTGGAGGCATGTTATCCTAACCTTTTGGTAAGTCAAGTATCTTGTCCAAGCTCATATTATGATGTAGGTGTTCTGCCACATGATGACTTAGATTCATCGATGGGAAGATCAACAAGCAATAGGATTAGGTTGATATTTTCTCCCCTATGTGGTTCCAGGTTGAGAATGAGCTCTTCGATGTGATTCCAGGGTTAAGATGTGCTCCCTTGTGCGTTTCAATATCCCATTTCTCGATATAGGATCGTAGATGTTTAGCTCCCCCATGAGATTCTGGTTTGAGATATGCTCCCCGATGTAGTTCCAAGTTGAGATGTGCTACCTGATGATATGCTCTCCGATGATGATGCAGGTGTAACAACCCTGGTTAAAAGTTCATTTAATAAAAGTTAATAAAGGAAAAATAAGACCACATTTAAGGGACATGTATTCCAAGCTGAATGTTGGGCAAAGATATTCTCGTTGGCATCACTGGATGTGTTTATGGCTAAGGAAATTGGGAAAGGCAATGACTAACACATTTAAAAAGACAAAAAGGTATTTTGGCACATTTATTTGTGAAAATAAAGGAAAATAGGAGAAAAGGGAGGTGCAAGGTCATAGGTTTCATGTGAGGAGGAAATTGAAGGAAAAAATGGAAAACGAAGAAAATAGAGACCTCATTGATAAAAAGGATTTTGAGGATCAATTTGTAACCTTTTTTCAGTTTAGTTTTGGAGCTCTCTAATTATTCTCTCTCTCTCACTCTTGGATGCGGAGTTTTCTTGGAGCATTTTAGCTTTGGAGCAAGGAAGGAAAAAGCAAGGAAAGGAAAGGAAGGAAAGCAAATATAAAGCAAGGAAGAGCAGGATTGAGAAACTTCAACAAGAATACTTGCAGGTAACATATTGCATGTTTCATTTCCTAGTTGGTTTTGACATGCATAGATTTGCATGTTGGTATATGGTTTGCTTGTTATCAGTGGCATGATTTTTCCGGGTTATGACAGTGGTTTTCAACCTAGCCTTTCCTTTTTCTAGATAGCCATGGTGTGATGGGATTATTTTATCAACTTTGAGCTTTGGAATTACAGATGGTTTCAGAATATGGGGTGGAGGTGGTCTCAAGAAATACCCAAAGGCCTAGGAATCCTAGGAATCCCTTAACCGGTTTTGGTAGGATACATAGTAAAGCCTAAGGGTGGATTCTTAGTTTAGGGCCTAATTATCCAGTGTGGATTGTGGTAAAGATTGAGAGATTGGTGTCTCGGTTTAGGGCCTAGTGATCTGGTGTGAATTGCAGTAAATCCTAAGAGTCAAAGAGACAAAAAATTCCTCAAGGATAGTGATGGAGTCCGAAGGCATTCCTAGCTTGGTTTGGTTTTGCATTCTCAATGCCGGTGAGATCACAGCTTGGTGAGGATGGAGGTGGTTTAACCTATGGATTCCCTTGGGTTTTTTTGTATTAGTTTATCCATGATATCACACATTCATGCTTAGAATATGTGTTGTGCGTGGAATCCCCCCAAGGCATGTTTTGGGGCTTAAAGCCCAAGTTTTGACCAAGTCCATTGTAAAGACTCCGCGATTTGTGGGCGCAGAGTGTGAAGTCATAATAGAGTCATAGGGTTCTCTGCCCTTGTTTTTGCAATGTAATTTCGGCTTGAAAGATCTACCCATGGTCCGCGGACCATGGGATTGTATAAATAGAGCGAGGCTCTAAGTGTAGAAAACAATTAATCAAATAGAAGCATGATTAGTCTATGGAAGTGATTGAGTTGAAGGGTAAAGTGTGTCTTTGGGTCATAGAGTAGGAGAAGGCTAAAGCTCTACAGCTAAGTGCGCAGCGGCCTAGTAGTCCATAGCTAAGTGCGCAGATCCTTGCAGCTGAGTGCGTAGGGTATGTCGAGTCTATAACCATTGGAAACATTAATAAAGAGAAGTTATATCATATTTTTGTGTATCTTTTCCTGTTTTATGTATTATTGGGTATGAATTGCGAGTTTACTGTTTATTTGATGCGCGAACTCATATGAATATGTTGTGTAAATAAATATAACATAAGGCATCCATTTATGTGAAGATAACTAACTAGTGTAAGAAGATAAGTAAGAGCTCGAGTGTAACTTAGGGAAATAGTGCAGAGTGCTGCTCTAGCAACGCAGAAACCCCAGAACCCCTGGTTAGGGCTACACGAAGGTGAATATATCAGGGCGCGAAGGCTAGGGGAGTGTGCAAAGTAACCTGTGTGAAGTTGGGCCAAATCAACTTCTCAAACATCTCAAGGGTGCAGAAATCTATTTCCAACACCCACCCATACTACTTCGAGTGAGACCTCAGTCCGCACTCCGCGGACTATTGCCGAAAGGGCCAGTAGTATAGGGATTTGTTTGGTTAATTAACTCTGAACATAGGTTAGGCCCAAACAAGCCAACAAATGGTTCCGTTGTCGGGACCAAGATCTGCATAGAGATGTTTGATGTCATATCACTGGAATCCAACTAAGAAAGGAATTGAGGATTGGTTGGATAGGAATATTCACGAGTTTGCAGCGCAGGAGAACAAGAATTTGCGACTATCAAAAGAAGAGTGGTTAGATTGCTACTTATACACAGAGATCCATGAAATTTTCTTCGCATCTTTCCCTACTGAGTTATACGAGTGGATCGCGAAGCTAGTAGATAGCCAAGGAAGGTGCAAGCTCGATAGACCTATTGTGTGGACTCCATAATTGGTGCACATATTGGAAGCATCGAAGGATAAGATCATGTGCGCTGTTGATCACTAGCTTGATCAAATTATAGGAGGATTCATTACTAAATTCGCGGTAGATACTTCAGTCAGCTACAGTGAGGCAGAGCGACGTTTCCTCAAAGGACCGTGAGGTAAGTATGTTAAATATTTGAACACTTGGATTAAAATGCTACTGTGTGAAAAGTGGGTTACACAAATAAATTTATGTTTGGGGCTGCGCGAAGTGGGAGAATTTACATAAAAGAAGGTAGTGCAGAACTAGAAACTAGCCTCTTGATTTCACCTTCACAAGGCGACAAGGAAGAGCTCACGAAGGTCTCATTAATAAGTGCAATCAATTTGATAAGGTAGAGGATTCTGCGCATACCACCTCCACGCACACCACCGCCAATTTCACCGTCTTCACCCCCATCTCCGCCCATACCACCTCCGCCACCATGTCGAGTCAATATGGCAAGCGTGATAAAGTTGCCAGTGTTCAAGGGAGTAGGAAATGAAGATCCAGACCAGTTTTGGTTTGTGATAAAAGATGTATGGGAAGCACAAGGAGTTACGAATGACAATATAAAGAAAGAAACGTTGTTCAACACTCTACAGGATCGCGTGCTCATTTGGTACATTAAGCATTCCAATGACAATCCGAATGCAGGTATCGCGAATATCCAAACTGCGCTAAACAAATAATTTAGTAGGCCGAAGTCAGAGGTGCAGTTAATCATTGAGTTCAAGGAATTCACAATGCTACCAAGTGAGACCTTTGGGAGTTGGATCAAAGAATGAAGTGCACAATTCTCGAAGCTAACATGACATTGACAGATGGACAACACCGCAAATGGTGTGTAGCATCGTTAATGTGCATCTAAGGAACGTGCTGTCACAAAAGAGACTAACAACTCAGGCCAAGGCCTTGGAGATCACGATGAGACTGCATGAGACACTGATATAGGATCCCAACCTGGGAGTTCAGCAAATTCACACGTAGTTGAAAAACTTGTGCCTTGAGATGCAGAGTCTGAAACAAGATTTGGAAAGCTCGCCCAGAAGTGCGTGGCAAGGTATGGTGCGTAAAGTGCAAGGGCCAGGGACATGACAAGGACCACTGCCCAATGTTCGTGAATTACCTCGAGGGAGGAGGACCAATGCCATTGAGACTGGAGACACAAGCAGGACCTAATGTAGCACCTGCATTGTGGTGCGCAATTTGTCAAATAAGAGGAAAGCATGTTACAGATAATTGCCATTTATTGCAGAAGTACACGCAGAATTCACAGCAGTTGTTCTATAATTTATGTCAATCAGTGAGACATGATGAGCGCACCTGTAGAAGTTATGAGTTGATGATGGATAGGACTCCTACCTATAGAGTTCAGGCCGAAATGCGACCCCTTGACCAGAATGCATGGATGGTGAGAACCAGATTTCAGGGGCGCGAACGAGGCCGAGGTGGAGAAGGACCTGTAAAAGGTCGTGAACAGCTGATATGTTACAATTGCGGAGGGCTAGGATATTATGCCCATGATTTTACGAATCTAACGCGTCCATCATGCTTGTATTGTACATTGTTTAACCATGAGACGGAGGATTGTCCCACACTAATAGTGCGACTACACGATAAAGGAGCGCTCCAACCTCCCCCGACTCAAAACCTGCAAATGATGAGGTATGAGCCGCGCGAGGAAGACCCTAATGTGAATATTGTGCTCCGAAGTGGAATTATGACAGGGGATGACAAAGGAAAGCAGCGTAAAGAGAGTACTTGGGTTCGTAAGGCTCCGATGAAAGAACCAAAGTTTAATTTGGAGCACGCTAAGGAAAGCTTCATGGAATCCAAGAAGAGCTTTGTTGATGCCTCCACTTCAGGAAGGAAAGATAGACCGGAGCTGGAAATGGACCCATCGATGCTCACAGCATTCCTAGAAACATGCATGAAGCTGTTACGCGATAGAAATGCTGTAAAAGGACTACAAGAACTTATAAATAGATGCTTTGGGACCATGCCAGGAGAACCGCACGTAGTTAAGAAGCTCGGAAAGCAACGATGAGGACGAGAAGGAAGATTTGATTGACCACACAGATTGGAGAATATGAGATGGACCAAGTGATTTTGGACCTAGGATTAGATGCAAATGCTCTGCTGAAGCAGACATGGGAGCACATGGGAAGGCCTACGCTACAATCATCTCCTATCTAGCTACGAATGGCAAACCAGCAAAAGATCCTACATATGGGAATATTGCAGGGAATCATAGTGGATATCGAAGGAGCAAGCACGCTAACAGATTTCGAAGTGATAGAGATTGTTGATGACAACAATCCCTACCCCGCACTATTAGGAATAGATTGGGCCAATGACATGAATGGGGTGATAAATCTGAAGAAGTGCAAGATGATTTTTTGAGAAAATGTCTCTGCGCGTAGTTGTATCTTTGGAGCCTACAGAAGGATCACACTACACAAAGCCAGTGTGCAACTATGAAAGTGACGATGACTTGGACTGCATCTACAAGATAACCGCGCGAGAAAGAGACTGGGTAAATCCAGCCACGGATGGATGAATCTCATGGGAGCGCGAAAGCTACTGCACCTCGGATTCTGACAAGGAGATAAAACAATGGAAGAACCAGTTACACGAGGTAACCACGCTAAACTATAACATGATGATGAGATCATTGCGTTGCATATCAACGGAGGTAAGGAATCTGCCTACGTATGATAGGTTAAGTGAGGTAGATAACTTCCTGAACATATTTGAAAGAGAAGTGCTGAAACAACAACATTTCGAAGCTTTGAAATTGGTACTGCGCACTACGCTTGCGTGGTGGTGGGGTACGCACCAAGGAAGCTTCGGGGACTGGCACGAATACAGGAGAATGATGCGCATACGGTTTGGGAAGCCTCAGATGTGATTAACATACAAGATTGCTTGATGCAACTTTCCACGCGCCCACCTGTCCAGATGGATACAAACATATGGTATGAAACCTATGCGGATGCACACAGTATTCATGTTAGGGGACACGATCAATAAGAAGGTGTGGGCAAGGCAATGGTGCGAGCGAACCCTATGGTTGGAACCACGAAGTATGGAAAGACCAAGTGTGCATAAGGTTATCCATGCAGAAGCCTTTAACGAAGTATGCAAAGCGTTGAACAAGGTACATAATGCACAGTAGATTGATTGGGACTTGCACGTACCAGCGGTTCTATGGGCTTATAAAACCATGTGCAAGAAACTGACAAAGAAAGCGCCTCTGAGAATCGAGGATGGAGCGAACACTGTAATCCCCATAGAGTATAAAATGACTAGTCCGCGCATAGTAGCACTGGCAGATACAATGGATTGTGGAACCTTGGAAGAAGGGGTAGTGCAGTTGAACAAAGCAGAACACTTGGAACCTGACAAAGAAATCCAACAGGGTGACCTTAGGCTCCAAGAACTTATGAAACAAAGGGTGCGATTAAAGGAGAAAAGCATTCTAGTAGAAGCGGAAGTCAAGAAGCTTGAGGACGAGATAAAGGGAGATTTTATCGATAAGAAGACCAGGTTGATAAAATAGGGTGCACATGATTACCTTAATGAATTTGGGGACTATCATTGAGAGTTGATCAGCCTGATGCCTTGGATCAGACTGCTAATTACTAAACGGATAACCATGGTGGTGCACTGCAGATGATAAAGTGCGCGACGCAGCCAATAACATTAAAAGGTGGGTATTTTCCAGGAAAAGTAATGGATAACTAGATGAAACCCTATACAAGTGTCGTGGCCACCTGACTAGTTGTGGGAAGTACAATCCTAGCAATCTATGCAGTTGAAAGGAGGCGCAGGACTATAAACTACTCTGCCCGAGAGCTGCATGTTGTTGGAGCTGCGCGCAGGAGTAAAGTGTCACAAGGTCTGCAACCGCGCAAGGGTGGCCATGCTGCCATGCGGGTTGGCTGGAAAGTGACCATTGGAATCACTATTCATGATGTTATACTCGACTTGAGACCAAAGGGAGTGGGAGAGAGGCATTTAAGACGCACTTTATGGGCAAGATTTGATAAAATATGCAGCGAAGGGAGCATTAATGAACGAGATTTGGGGGGAATGGTTGAATTCAAATTCGAAAGACGCTATAAATTCCAAAGGGTTGTCCAGCAAACAACACTTGGTCATTTGCAAATTGAGTTGTCATATTCCCTACGTATTTTGAGTTGAGACCCGTTTTCCCTGTGCAGAGCGTGGATTGAGCCCCTAATTTAGAAATTGAGAGATTTCTGGACTAGCAAGATGGCGGCATCAGAAGAAGCTAGGGAAATTACAAAGATGACTGCCGAAGAGGCCACGTAGGCCCTGACTGTGGAAGATGCCCCTGAAGGTGCCGAATTGTAGCAGAAATCCCTAAATCATCGTGCACGCTGAGGTTGAAGAAGGATAACCAACCAATGATTCTGGTGTGTGTGTCCCCGCGAAACCCATTGCGCACCTGATTAACGATGGAGGAGAAGGGGAAAACAGTTAACTTAGAAACCGATGAGGAGGAGGAAGACCTGGAGGATCTCATAATTGAAGAAGAGGGGGACGAGGGCATGGAGGAAGAAACCAAGCCTACACACCCTCCAACTAAGTTTCCCGTGTATATTCCTCTGCAGAAGGGGAAGGCGAAAGTGCCCAAGGACCTCGACGAGAGCAAGAGCTCTCTCTAGACTCCGCTCCTCCTAAACAACATCATCTTTGAGGGTACACACCTGGGACAAGTGCCAAGTTTGAAATTCAAAGATTGGGATCTCGCTGACCACAAGAAGTTCCCTCATCTAGAGACTGCACAACTCATGAAGCCCAAGCAGAACATCGCGGCGAGGGTTATCGAATTAGAGACGCGAAAGTGGTTACATGGGGTAGAAAAGGCAGGGTTATTAAACCTGCTCTGGGTGCTGCATTTCCACCGTGCCCCAATATTGATATTCATCATTAGGAAGCTACTCTGCCTGGTGCATGGTGGGTGTTTGTGGCTGGAGGAGCCCATCCCCATCATGGACCATTCAATCCACCGCATTACCTAGCTCCCATGCAAAGGAGAGGACCCCGCAGACATCTTGGAGGGGAAGAGCAGTGACTTGGCCATCATGGAGGGCATGAAGAATAAATACAAGTTGGAGAAGAATAAAAGGGGCTATGCCATATCCAAATCAACAACAAAGCAGTTAAAGTGGCAACCCAGATACTAGAGAGTAAAGTTATGTGCAAGTGTCGCATGGACGAGGTACCTGTGCTAGTGGTGGCACTAGCTGAGCAGTGTGTGGAGGGGGTCCAATTTAATTGGTTTGAGTTCTTATGTAAAGAGTTCTTGGAAAATTTCGGTGAGGCCTAGGAACAAGGAAAAATGTTCCACTATGCATGGCTTCTGCTATCCATAGTGCTGGTGGCAGGGGAACTACCAGAGGACAGCTAGTTCCCCACAATTGACAGGGATCTGACAGAGGTTGTGAAGTATGCTTCACTGTGGGCCATGAAAGACAAGAATCGGATCTGCGACAGCAAGATATTCTGGGTGTTCATGAAGATGAACATTAGAATGGGGATTAACCTCAAGTCGCGGTTATCGCCCACTATCTACAACAGCCTGCAAAGTTTTGTAGAATTTAAAGCGGACTTCCACAACATATATATCAGAGTGTGCAAAGACCTAGCTAAGAAATGGAGTGACCTACCCTTCATAGCCATAGATGATGTAATTTTTGATGTACTAGAAACATGGCCGCCAAAGTGGCATGCCCCAGACATCGCGGTAGTGGAGAAGTCTACTGCGCAGAGGAAGAAAGAGGAGGCCAAACTACGCATGGCGCAATTGGCAGAAAAGAGGAAGCAAGAAGCAAAGGCAACAAAAGTGCAAGAGGCATGGGACGCTGCATAGACAATAGCACAACAGAAAAAAGAAGGCAGCCAAGAAGGTGTACAAGGGCCAGAAGTTGCCTTCGCATGGGCAGCAGAAAGAGATGGAAAAAGAGGAAGAAGAGGGTGGCACAGACCCACAAACAAAGTCAACACAACTGAACCGCCAGCGCTTGAGCGAGCGGACTGGGCCGCGCAAGAGGGTCAAAGCATCGAAGTTGTCTATCGACCCGATCACCCTTATGGAAGGGGATCTGCACGACATAGGTAAGACAGTGCGCGACATCACCTCCGAGGCCCTCCACAACATTGCACAAGAGAATCAAATTGTGTTGGGGGCCCTCCGAGCACAGCTTCAAGAGTTGCAGGTGCACGCTCCTCAGGCTATACACTTTCGACCAACCTCATAGTAGGGAGAGATGCAGTCGAGCAGATGCTGCGTGCTCGGACAACAAACACAATAGTGCTACTAGAAGGGGCACTGGTTACACCAAATAAGGCCTACAAGCCTACTATTAGTGCACTAAAAGGGATAGGGATCAACATGGCTGTGCTCTCACTAGAGATGCTCTATGTGTTGCAAGATGGGATTACTACGGAATTGTGGGCTAGGGAAAGCCACGTGTTGCAAGTGCTGAGCAAGCAAAAGATCAACATGGAATAGTTGAGCTTGCAGCACGATGAAGTGGTGTTGCAGAACAGGTAGATGGTATAGGTATTGGAAGAGGCCTATCAAAGGGTCCTTGAGCTGGCCATGCCAGCAGATGTACCAGCAGAGGCGCGTATCCATAGACTAGCAGCAGGGGTGCGTGAGGAATGAGAATAAATGACTAAGGTTTAGCTAGAGCTGAACCTTCACACTGCAGAGCTGTGGTTGAAGAAGCAGTTGTCCACCCCTCTAGAAGTAAGGGAACAACACACTAGTGCTATTACATCAGGGATGGAAGATATCAGCAGCGCAGTAAGGGATTGCACCAGTATGTTGGAAGAGTCTTTCGAGGTCCTCACCAATTTGCAGGAGGACCCTAACATCCAGCGCTTAGAGGTAGAGGTGCACGAGATCTAGAAGCAGTACGAAAATGTCAAAGGGATCGCGCAGAAAGTGGCCCTCACTTAGATGCTCGCGCAAATGCAACAGGCCAAAGCACTGAAAGAGCAGGTGGACGCTGCATGACACAGAGAAGTAGCCTTGAAGGTGCAGGTTCAGCCTTAGATCAGCAAGGCCTTCATCATTACAGTGACAATTGAAGGCAAGCTCGTGCAAATGCAAGGGATGTAGGAACAGATCCAGGGGAGCAGTTCTAACACTACCGTCTTGGAACAACGAGTACAAGAGAGTTAGCAGGTAGCCGCTCAGTGCATTGCCAACCTTGTAGCTATTCGAGCAGAGTTGGAAGGACTCTGTTGGAAGATCTCCACACAGACAGAGTGACTCGAGGGCGAGTCACGATGTTTGTGTTGGGGGCCTGTTGGGCATGGAATCCCCCCAAGGCATGTTTTGGGCTTAAAGCCTATGTTTTGACCAAGTCCATTGTAAATACTTTGCGATTTATGGTCGTACAGTTCGAAGTCATAATAGAGTCACAGGGTTGTCCACCCTTGTTTTTGTAATGCAATGTCAGCTTGAAAGATCTACCCATGGTCTGCGGACCATGGGATTGTATAAATAGAGCGAGGTTGTAATTGTAGAAAACAGTTAATCAAATAGAAGCATGATGAGCCTACGGAAGTGATTGAGTTGAAGGGTAAAGTGTGTCTTTGGGTCGTAGAGTAAGAGAAGGCTTTGTAGCTAAGTGTGCAGAGACCTAGTAGTCCGCAGCTGAGTGCACGGACACCTGCAGCTGAGTGTGCAGGTCAGGTCAAGTCTGTAACGATGGGAAGCATTAATAAAGAGAAGTTATATCATATTTTTGTGTATCTTTTCCTATTTTATGTATATTAGGTATGAATTGTGAGTTTATTGTTTATTTGTTGCGTGAACTCATATGAATGTGCTGTATAAATAAATATAAAATAAGGCATCCATTTACGTGAAGATAACTAATTGGTGTAAGAAGCTAAGTAAGATCTCGGGTGTGACTTAGCGAAATAGTGTAGAGTGTTGCTCCAACAGCGCAGAAGACCCACAACCCCTAGTTAGGGTTGCACGAAGGCGAATATATCATAGTGCGAAGGTCAGGGGAGTGCGTGAAGTAACCTGCACGAAGTTGGACCAAATAAAACTCTTAGAAATCTCAAGGGTGCGGAAACCTGGTTCCAGCGCCACCCATACTACTTCAGGTGAGACCTTAGTCTGCATTCCACGGACTGTTGCCGAAAGGGCTAGTAGTACAGGGATTTGTTTGGCTAATTAACTTCGAACTTGGGTTAGGCCCCAACAAGCCAACATATGGCACCAGGGTGACTAGCTGAAAGAAAGATTTGGCTCATCCATGTCTACAGTTGAGTGCTATGAGGGAGTCTCGAACCTGGTTGACTTTGCCTATAATTAATAAAATACAAGTTCTCTTGCTTTTTTACTTGTTTACGTGGATTTAATCGCTGTTATATTATTGTTATTTTCATGGTTTAATGCTAGTTATAAACATGGTTATGTGACTGGTTATTATCATGGTTATTTCATGTATTTTACTTGTAATTGAAAGGAGAATGGATGCAATACCTAATTTATGTCAAAATAGTTAAGGGAAGAGGGTGGTGATCCTTCTTGTCAAGTTCTATATGATTTATCAGTCATTTATTCTCTTCCTTGTATTCACTTCCTATAGATTGTATTGATGCCAAGTGTTTGACGGAATGTCAATCCCGGTTAGGGAATGTCAGACCTAGTCTTGGAGTTAGTTTTTTATTTTTAAGTATTGTCATAATGTAATTTATGGATTTGGGAAGCTATAGGGGTTTTTGGACAATGTCCTAGATTATGGGCTTGAAAAGTGGCTCAAATCCCGGGGACATAGTCATAGGTCTAAGCAACAAATTCTCTGGATGTTGGCATACCCATGTTGTGCATGCATCCATAGGTACTCAGACACACCCTTGCCCATATGAAGGGAGAATCTAGGGGTTTAGTGGTCTAAAATTTCAATGGGACCTATGGGTTAGTCAGGGGAATGACTGGGATGCATTCTGGGAGTCTTGTAGCAGGTGTAGAAGTTTTGGTATGTTGTGTTTCTATCGGCTTCACTTCCTTAAGGTCACTTAGGAGGTTGAATCATATCATGGTAACTTCGCATCACATGTTTACCTAGGTTGGCTGATTACTTGGGTATATGTGGGAGGAGGGCGTTGCAGAGTGGTTCCCTTTGTTATTATCAGTTCCACATGCATGCATGTAACCTTAATAAATAAAAATAGTCTCTTTCTAATTATCGTCTGAGCAAGAAGGTGAGGCTTTCTTATTCTTTTCACGAAAGACGACCATCCAATGTCTGCAATGCCAACCCAATGTCTACAACACGGATCGTAGGAAGCGCAATGCACCGAGGCAATTTGATTGCCAAGAAACATGAAGATGAGAGATGAAACATACATAACCATTGAACTCTAGCACCATGCAACCCAATTTAACATCCCACGACAGTGTCAACTGTTTTAGCATACACCATAATGCAACTCATTTTAGCATCCACGACTAAAAATTATTTTTAATTATTTATTTATTAACATTTTTAACATTTGTGTGGGTGTTTCATATTTTTTACTCCATAACTCTAATACAGCGGCAAACACTACAAATTTATTAACTCGCTTAATTTATTAAAAAACTTAATCTCACCTAGTAAAAACTTAACTATAATAGTGGACAAGTATTTATCCGTTATTTTTAATACAACCGCCAATAATACACATTTCTTAACTCGTTTAATTTATTAAAAAACTTAATTTCCGCCTAGTAAAAACTTCACTATAATAATGGAGAAGTAGTTATCTGTTGTTTTTAATACAACCACCAACATTACACATTTATTAAATCACTTAATTTTGAATTCATTAACTCACTTAATTTATTTAAAAACTTAAATTTTGTCCAGTAAAAACTTCACTATAATAGTGGAGAAGTAGTTATATGAACAACGGAATTTTAATCCATAACATCATATTTTTCATTGATTCCTTAACATCACCGCCAACAGTTCCAAAGTCAATTATACGACATTTGTCCTCCACATCAAACAACATCACTTCCCTCTCTAGTTCGCTTCGGTCATAGATTTAATGTTCAGATGAAGAATAACATGGCATATTCACTCCTCAATGAATCCCGCCTCTCCATTATTAAAAAGAAAGAAAAGTCAACAAATCGGCGAATTAATAAACTATTCTCAACATAAGTGGTTGGGGTAGAGATGCAGTACACTCCAAATACAATGTTTGTTTCCATGAATTTGAAATTTTAAGAGAAATCTTAGTCTTCGTTAAGGAGTTGACCGAGGAGCCAACGACAACAAAGTTCAATTTATGGGATCGTCAATCAGTGAGACAATACATAAGCTTCACCTTAACTAAATAGTGTAACTAAAACAAACGATCAACCAAATCAAATCTTAACACTGAAACGATCAATCATACTAATAAATGGTTACATTGAAACTATCCCATTCTAATCAGGTTAATGTCAAGTGGATAAATAAATTATATTTAAAAATGATAGCTTATTCTTGGGTTTCAAACTAAAAACTTATTCAAATTCATTTCATATCATCTTTTGGATGATGTATTAGATGAAAAATATTCTTTTGAGGTCAAATCTTGTCCACTCATTTATTAAAAATTCAAAATTCTCAAGCCCAATTCCAATATAGACCACACCTACGACACAATCAAATAAGTGTGTGATAGGTATATTTGGTTTAAATGTGAATAATGTTTACATGTCTATCAAAGTAGAGATGGTATGTAATCGCTGGAGATGATATGCATATTAATTAACAATGATGATTAATGATGATTAACATATTATTCAATTATTTTCGAGATTGTAATATCAGTTTTATGGCCTTTTGTCAAGGTTTTTCTTTATTTTAAAAAAATGCAATACCATTATTATATGGAAATTGTTTATTAAAAAAATAAACTTGCCTACTTTTCATATATCACAGCACGATTGTTATGTCACTACATAGCAGTGACATTTATGATTTATGAATCTCTATTTTTTTGTCCGTACAAAAAAATTAGAAAAATTAATGTAAAATTTCAATGGTTCACTAGTGGGTTGGTTGTAGGTGTTAAGGATAATCGTTCAAAACGAGAAACATGTATGGATGAGGGTACTCTCATGGAGAAACCTCATGATGATGAAGTAAGTATTGATACTTGTGTTTCATTTGAGCATTTGGTAGATGGACCGTATGCAGGGAAGGGCAAAGCCAGTTTGCCGATGCTAGGGAGCATCTTACCATGGATGGTTATGATGAGACCTTGTATGGAGAAGCAAGGATTGTTGATTGTTGCAGGACTTGTTGGGGTTGTTTGTGACCTTATGGTAGAAGGTACAAAGGCCCGTGACAAGGGTGGAACTTGATGATCGTTGTGGATGGATGGGTCATGCTTTAGCCACATGGCTAAGTGCCCGGCATGACTCATGGACAGATTGGAGGGCACACACTTGAGTTGCTTGGGTGGACTTCTCATGGCCGAGACCAAGAGCAAGTCTTGGTGGAACCTTTGGTGGAGGAGCTATGATGGAGGGACTCATGTGATGATGATATGGTTGGGTGACCAAGTTCACTAGACTGAAGATTGCAGACTTAGATGAGGATGACCGATTGTTGTGATGGGTCTACTTGGTTGGACTACATGGCAACTTAGTCATGGACATCAGGTTGGAGACATGGAGCATGGCAGTCTTATGTAGGGACATTATGTGGGAGCACTTGTAGAGGTGTCATTTATGGGCATCCAATGAGGAGTGCCAAGGCAGGGATGTTGTGCAGATGGATTTGCTGGTGTGACATGGAGATGTTTTATGTACGAGCTAGTGGAGAGGTTGTGCACTCTTGTACAACAAGGCCATGGACTTGGATGGAGTTGTGAGTAGACTATGGGGCATTCTTACTACATGGAGAGCTGAGGCATCTTGTAGAGACCTTTGGCCCGAGACTTGTATGCTTGCTGAGATATTGGTTGGGGATGGCTTATGGAGCTCATGATGACATGAGATTGTTATGACTTTTGGGGACTTCATATATGGTGGACTTAGAGGATCTAATGCATTGAGGAGCTGAGGTCAGAGAATTTGATGCAGGATGGGGTGCATACTTTCAAGTACATGCATGGGGATGGCTTAAAAGAGTTACTTGATGTGGAGGATTGATATGAGACACTTTGGAGTGATGGAGTCACGATGATGATGATGCCTTGGTGGCAACACTTGGGCATGGGTTGAGCCAAGACTCAACCACTTTTGACACCAAACACCTTGGATAGCATGTTGCAGATGAGATGAGGACTACTTCATGGACCTGAGCATGGTTTACACTTATATGGATGGATTCTTGATCGAGTTGATAATGTGACAGGATGTTCAGAGAAATAACTGATGGTGGCATGAGGATGTGCATTCTCATGGTTTGAGCGTGACAGTTGGATTAGCTACCCGACTGGTTCAGACATGGGGGTCGGCGTGTACAGAGATGTGTTAGCATTGTTTTGGAGTATCATGGCAGCAGTTCACATGAGGACGACACATGATGAGGTCGACACGATATGTTGCAGTGGGCATGTAGCTTGAGATGGAGGGGCCAACCTTCCACAATGGAGAGCAACATGTGGAGATTGTGACAGTGTGGTCGATGGTCATAGATTGAGATGATTTCCGATATATGACATACCGATGGGGTGTATACCTTGGTATGGTGATCTTGGTGACAGATGGTTGCCGGGATGAGATATTGTCGAGGACGACAATGACTTCTCGTGGGGGAGGATGTCAAGACCTGCGGTTCGTGTGACGGGCAGGGCAACTCCACCATGCGAAATGCGTGAAAAACATGAAACGAAATGAACCTTGGGCGAGTTTATAAGGTGTTGGGTGAGTTGAGGGGGCGGTCCCATGAGTTGGGCGGGACGACCATCCTCCGGGCGAGACAACACATTATGAATGAGTCGGCCGAGTGTTTGGTGTGGGTCGGCCGGGTGACACAACCCGCCACCCGCCCGTATATATTGGAGGGCGTTTGGAAGCAAACGACCATCGATCATTCGATCAACAAGTTCGAACATGGAGTTCTGAAGTGCGTGGATGAGCCCACACGACGGGCGGAACTCGAGTGAGAACTCGTTCAGAAAAATCATTCGGACAGTCGTTCGGGAAAATCATTCGGACAGTCGTTCGGGAAACTCGTTCAAACAGTTGTTCAGAAAAGTCATTCAGGAAACTCGTTTGGACAGTCGTTCAGAAAACTCATTCGAATAGTCGTTCAGAAAAGTCGTTCGGGAAACTCGTTCGGACAGTCGTTCAAAAAACTCGTTTGGACAGTGGTTCGTGACAGTGGTTCAGGAAATTCGTTCAAGAAAGTCGTTTGGGCAGGTCGTTCAGGCAGGTCGTTCGGACAGTCATTTAGGCAGGTCATTCAGGCAGGTCATTCGGGCAAGTCGTTCAGGCGGGTTGTTCGGGAGGTCGTTTAGGCAGGACTTGGGCAAGGTGGTTCGGACGACCTGGGCGAGGTCGTGTGGCGACTCGAGTGAGGTCGTTCGGGCGAACCGAGTGAATTCGTGTGGCGGCCCGGGTGAAGTCATGCGGCAACTTGGGCGAAGTTGAACGGGTGAACGAGTGGGCGTGCGGACGAGCAGCCGAGTGAGGGCGCGCCATGCACGACGAAACGGTGAAGTGTTGAGATTGTGAACGGAGGTGTGTCTCGGTTAGAGGCACCCGTGTGTGGCGACTTGGAGGCACGCCCAAGTTGGGCAAACGACACGACGGTGCGACGAGGTGAACAAAGGGTTGGTTAGTCATGCGGCGACTGTGCGGAGGTGCCGACGAGCTGGGAAACCGAGTTTGCCGATGTTGTGAAAAATTGGCTAAGTGTAAATTTGGGGTTTCCCAAGATTTAACTTGTGCATTGTAAAAGTGAAGATTGTATAATATATTGATATCGGGCAGACTCATATTGTAGGGAGTTGCCCCTCCCTTTATACTGTTGTGCATTTCTCTTGTATAATGCTGTTGATAATGAATGTGTATGGGTGTTCATTGGTATAAAGGCACATTAATAATACTTGGTAACGAAAAATAAACTAAGTATGGATGGTTAAGGCGTAGTCTACAATCGTAAGTATTGGTGAAAAGAAAACGGTTGGTAGTACCGCACCTCGCTGGCACGGTTGAAAGACCACCGTAGGCTTGGGGGCATGACACATCTAGTCTAAGAATATCTTTGTGTCATTTCTTTTTGCTAAATGCATTCGTGAGGTTGTCTAGACCTTGTGCCATTTCATAGTTTTATCGTATTTTTTCCTGGCTATGGTCGGATGAGAAAATTCTTTTTTATGTGAATAGTTTCTTCAATGGAGTGCCTTCTTACCACGGGATTGAAGTTGCACGCACTTCAAGAAAAATGTTTTGGGATACATACAACAAGAAGAAAAATGTTTTGAGATACGGGAAAAATTATAACAGTGTTCTTTTAAATTTATAATGTAATTCATTTCACGAGAATGAATACTTGTTGCCACAGAATACGCTGAAAACGTAGTTGCTTGAGAGACAGTTTAGGGGGGTGGAGAATGTGTTTCCCCATGCCAGGGAAATTGGGGGCTGGACCAAAATGTTTTGGATTAGGCTGGAGGGGTTTTATTTCATGAAAACTATGGTGAGGTTGAACTATTTTTAGTGTGTTTTTGTAACAAATTTAACATATTTTCCGTATGTATTTGTATTATTGCGGTTGCTCAAAACTTTTAATGTTATTTTTTTAAATTTATGATATTGGAAATAATGTTTCCATGACTTTTAAATTGTCATGAGTGGTAATTGTGTGAGTTTCTAGGTTATTAGTTGTATTAGATATTACTATATTGGATATTTTTACTAATATAGATCCACTATTCTTGGATTTAAAAGTATCATGTATTCTTACATATGTAATTGTTGTGATCAATAGAATATAATGTGTGATTTGTGTTGGGTGAACAATCTTTGTGTTCTCTCAATTTTTCTAACATGATAGCAAAACTGGTACTGGTTTGACTCCTTCAAAGGAGAACCAAGAAAATGTGAGATAATCTTGAGTGTTATTGTTCTGTACCTAGATGATTAGTATAGATGTGTGAAGATTGTTTTCTATTTTGAATTTTTTTTCTTTTTGTTTAAATTTGTGTGTGAGAGAACTTGGTTTTGTTGATCAGTATGCAGTGAATAGCCAGCGTCCTTTGTGTCTACTAGCAGCCAATTAGAGTTGAGACCAGTGTTACTTGGGCGCTGGAGCGAAAGTGGGGAACGGGAGCAACATTTTCAAAAGCCCCTGATTTGGGTG
>APFE031313619.1:0-22208 GCA_000404065.3 Pinus taeda
AGTTATTGATGTTTTTTAAAATGCAGATTTTCATAGTTACTATTCATAATACAAAATTAGTTTTTAGAAAGAAATGTGTGATAAAAAGTTGAAATGTTAAAAGTTTATGATAGACACTTCAACCATCACACAAACAAGACACTGTGTTAGTGGGGATGACCATGGAAGATTAGTATTTACCCATCTACCAAACGTTTGGAGTTATAACTGTTTCACTAAACCATATTCTGCACCGCTTCCCTAAGGTTGTTAGAGTCGATAAACTTATTTACATATTGCTTTAGTTCGCTCGCTTTGACCCAGTTCGCTCGCTTTGACCCCTCGCGACGCGAGGAGCCAAGGTTTTAAACAATGTGCCCTTTGGCAGCTGCCTGCCCACACACCTGACAGTATTCTATTGTCATGTTCAGACTTTTGACCACCGGAGATTCAGCAAACGGTCTAGCCTTCACAACTGCGGCATCGACTTTCAGGGCAAGCGAACACCCGCACATGAAAACTCAGGATTCTGCTGCAAACATCAAGCAAGCCTGGCAGATGCCACAATCCCAACGTGCATATTGCCTCACTCCACTCACATTTAGAACCCATCAAAGCCAAGCGTGTCACCGACCGTCTTTATGAAGCTATCAGCGCAAGCTTACGCAGAAACTTGGCTACAGCAAAATGGCCGCTCACTGGAGCAGTAGCACCAGCGGTAGCGACCATGCCGTTGACATTATTTACGGACATGGGATTGTCAACCGCCATGGATCACAGGGAGAAGATTCGACTTCCAATTTCACAGAGGATAGCGAAGACGATGCCAAGGCCTCAAATCCTCGAGATTTCATGGCGATTTGCAGAGAACAGCTCTGCGAGATACTCGAGGTATTTCAGCCATACTCATTTGTGTTTTCACATTTTCTGGCCTCCTCGTTTTCTCATAATCCCTCTTTACTGTGGAATTCGTTGACCATAACGCTCCCCATGTAGAGAGTTCGTAGCTCTCTCGAGAATTGAGGTATTTGTACTCGAGCCATTTTAGTTTTACATAAAACCCTATATACGTTGTCAGCTCCAGGGGAAATCAGTAGTTTTAGACTTTCGACAGGCCATCCCGCAACAGACCTTATCATGGAGAAGATCCATCAAATAGTATATTTGTTAACAACTTAGAGAGGGAAAAACTCTTATTACCAATTATTTCTCACCCTGTACTGTTGAACCCTTATTACAAATTATTTCTAACCCTCTAATGTTGAACGCTTTGAAGGATCTTTCCCCAGTGTGCTATTTTCTTTTCTATCTCTCAAATTGAATGTTTCATAGCAAGTTCTAGATACGGCACTAGCCACAACGATTGCATTTCTGTTAATACGACAATTTTAGGGTTTACTGGCCACCGGCGGAGAAAGGTTATAAATTTTATTAAAACCCCTAACTAGATTGCGGTGAGTGTACAGTGTGTTTCCTGTAGCAGCAGCGCTGCTTTTGAGATGCGACTGCTGCGAGATGCAGAGAAAGCTCTAGCGATAGCTAAGGGAAAAGCGGGCTTTAATGTTCCAGAGAATGCGGAGCAGAAGAGTCGTTCTCGCCGATTCGTAATGAACCGTCTGCGATTATCGGGATACAATGCGGCCGTATGCAAGTCACGGTGGGATCAAACGATTGGACATCCTCCAGGTCAGTTTGTCTTTTCCAAACACCAATACCTAACACTTCCGTGGTCTAACTAAACTAAAAATCGCGATTGAACAATCCGTTTTTAGTTCAATTTGAACCCACGGTCTCCTCGGAAAGCCCTCATTGTGTCCAGAGAGGGTTAATTCTCTTTTTGGGTCATGTCCGTACTATCACCATAAATGCAATAATTTCTGTTAGTTATTCTTATGTTCTGTTTTGATATGCGATAGATCTGGTGTGGGTTTGGATGTACAGGCGATTACGAATTCATTGATGTGATTATCGAGGAATTGAAATTGAAAAACGAGCGCTTTTTCGTGGACATCGATTTCAGGGCGCAATTCGAAGTCGCCCGACCTACTGACGGATACAGTGACCTACTACAGAAGATTCCCAATCTGTTCGTGGGGAAGGCAGACCAGTTATGTGGGATTGTGAGGATCATGTGCAACGCAGCCAGGAAATCGCTAAGGGAGAGAGGTATGTTCATTCCGCCGTGGAGGAAGTATCGTTACATGCAGGCCAAATGGTTGGGTTCTTACAAGAGGACCATCAATCCAAGTTCGAGTGCCAGGCAGGGCGCTTTACTTCAATTTCCTTTCTCAGGCATTGCGATTAGGGATATAGGGTGGGATACTACTACTGTGCGGCAGGTGAATAAAGATAGCAATGCCAGTGATAGCAAGAAGGGTGATGAGCGGCTTGAATCTCGTGATCATCTATCAACGGGAGGGGTGCAAGACAGACATGTAAATAAGCTTTCAGGGTTGGCAACGGCGTTGGCAGAGGCTGGTGTGACGACTTCATCCCCGTCAACGAAACCTGACACCATCTTTTAGAAGTTTTGAACTGACACATGCATTCTTCTACATTGTTTCTCTTTGTATCTTAAAAAGCAATACGCTACTTTTCATGGGCATTGCCAAACCATATAAAGAAAAACATAATTGAGCTCCTAATTTCCATAATATTAGGGAAGTTAGAGCCCAATTTTATTTTATATTACGGATAAAATAAGTCAATGATTAGGTATTATAGATTTGGTAGAAACAAACATAATAATTAGGCTAGGTATGAAATTTTGTATTAAAAAACTTCGATTTTTTTTAAAAATACAATATTATATCCTCGCATGATTAATCTAATAGTTATTTTCATAGAACAATAGTTATTTTCATAGAACAACATTACTCTAAAGATAAACTTTCTTTAATATATATAGAGTAACGCTCTTAAATTTAATTTAAAAAAACATACTATAGATTATTATTTTAAATATGAATTGTTGGCAAATATTGTAATAAATATTGTAGATAATCTGATTTTACTAATAAGGCAGATACACATTGATGAGGGATGTTAATGAGTATAAATTGTGATTTTATGGAAAAGGACTCTACTTTATTGATGACAAGTTTTGAATGGCAAATGAGAAGTCCAAGAATTTTGATTCTATGAAGGGGAATTCAAATACAGGACAAAAAACAAATTTTAAGGGGCCACCTAGCACAAATAGGATACAACCTAATGTAGAACAATTCCTAAGTAATAATTAATTGCATGCTATGAGGCTAATAGGGGTCAAGGATGAGTGTGGAAGTAATTGCAGAAAAGAAAGGTGTATGAAGTCATGGGAGTATAGAAATGTGTTAGGTTGAAGTTGTATCTATGATTTCTACATCTACATGAAAGTGAAATCTATAGAGCTAATAACATGCATGAGGAAATTGTCTCTATAAAATCATAATCTAGGCTTTAGGGTTTCTCGATAAAGAAATTTAGCTTATAGATTGACTATAGGTAAGTGGAACATCCCTCATCAATTTGTATCGCTTGATCTCGTTATAGGTTGATTCGATCCTTAATGTATATGTTATAGTAGTGGTGTCAAATGGCATGATTAGTACAATTAATACTACATGCAAGATCTCGTAATTCACTTATCAATTCCTTAATTTATGTTGAGAGAATGTTGTAGTTGTTTATGTATTTAGTCAAAGAATATTGCATTTCCTTATATATTTAAATAGAATAGAAAATGTGTAGGTTGATCTTCATTTTATTAGAATTAATCGAGGCTATTTGCAAATGAGGACCATACTTCAAACATAAATTGAGTAATAGTTTTATTGCCCACAAAGCCACAAAGTTAGATTAATAGGGAGAAATGCTAAAGCAACTTAATAAATATATTATTTTTTTATTAAATAATCAATGACTAGAATAATGACCATCTTAATGACTGGAAGGGAAGGACTATAATACAATATATGTGGTTAGGAAATGATCCACCTGACCAAGGAACCCCTATGAGACTTAAAGCATTGCAAAGAAAAATCATGTAACTTGGAGTTAATGCAATTAGAAGTATTAAACTATCTTAGTGTCAAATAGACTACCATCATATACTTTGTTTCCTTGAATTTCTTGGAATAGGAAAAAATTGGCGATAGATTAGTGGTGTTGGTTGTAGGAATGAATTCTAGCAACACAAACTAAAGAAGTTAGAATTGGACTTTTGAAACCACCCCTTACAGGGACATTATGACTTCAATCTTGATATTCTCAGGAAGGGTGAAGCACCCTATGAGTTATTTCATGCCCAAAGACAAAAAGAGGGAAAATTTTGAATACAAACCAGTTATATAACCATTCATCTAAGAAACACATGTCATGCATAAAGTCTTAGCAACAATAAAAGTAAAAGGGAAATAACATATGTATGTAGGAAAGGTGTGTAGAGAGTTCACTAAATTATCTTGAGGTCTAAACCCAAATCAAAATTCAAAGATGTAGGTAACATCATCAACAATAAATACACTGCATATTATAAGCTCTACACATTTAAGGTATTATAAATAGAGGTAGCAATATATATTTAGTGGAGGAATCATGGGGCTTTGATGTGACACCCTTAACATATTTGCAACCGAAAGTATATGTAGAAAAAGGCATTAATAAGTAACCACAACAAATTTTAAACAAAAACAATGTTATTCTATTAGCCCTAGGATAAATGTTTAATGAATTCACAAATGCAAAGAATGAGGTCTTAGGGTGTTAAATTTCTCCTAACATTACACACAAGTTACATCAAGTTATGACTCTGGAAACTAGAGTTATTTATAAGAGAGGGGGTATATTCAAAGTGTGTTATGAGAGGAAGTCAACATAAGCCACATGTAAGTTTCCATTCTCTCATCATTGTGTCAAGTAGCACTGAATGTTGGAAAAGAATTCAAGAAGGGGTACATGGACTAGCTACGTGAATACGCGTACATGGACATGTAAGCACCATTCTCTCACAATTGTGTTGAGTGGTGCTAAATGACCCATTATTAAGCACATGAATAGGGAGAGGGAGGAAGCCCTATGTGTAATATGAGGGAAAGCATGTACACCCAAGTCACCCAATATGTATCCCACTATGCATATGGTGGGGGCACTAAGCAAGAGAAATGAGAATTATGCCTTAGAAAATGTCGTGCCAAATGAGAAACCAATGCAACCATGTTATAAGCATAGGCACTTGTCAGAATTGACCTAGGGTTAAATCAACATCCTTCTTCTGCTTACTTTCTTCTTCTTGAAGTTGTTTCCACCTTTCTTCTTCTACCTACTTTAGTCTAGTTTCTTCCTCCTCCTTTTTTCTTAGCTCTTCTTGTGCTTACATTTCCTCATGTTCCTTCCTTTCCTACTCTCCCTTCTATATATGATCTTCTTCATGTTTCCTCTCTAATTCTTGCTGCTTGTTGTTCCTTTCTGTTGCTAAAATTACCTTCAAAATAGTTCATTCTTCTTTGGATTTGTAGCTTTGCTCCTTTATTGGGTTGTGGGAAACCTTCCTCTTATACTTAATACTCACTAGAGAGCACTCTTCTACCTGCTTGGATTCTTGAGTAACACTTTGTTCTGGAATTTTATTGGAAGTTTCTGCCTGATCTCCTGGTGCACATGATGAAGAGGCATTGTAGCGATTCTTGATATTTTCTCCCTCCGACCTGGCATAGGTCCCATATGGCCAAACAAAGTGTAACTTGGCACAATGGTTCTTTCAAACTCCTCTCGGATCATACTAACAATAACATATTGTTTCGAACCCAAAGTCTTCCAATTATTTTGCTTTATTTTTTGCAGCCTCTAAGTTCTTAATCACATAGGATCCCACCTGCAAGGGAAGAGCAAGACATCGTTCTTTCTTCTTCCTTTGTAGCACTGCAGACAAACCTGTGACAAGATGATATGTGACCTCTTTCATTACTATTTTGTCAATGGCATATCGTGGTAAGAGATGAGATGGTTTTTGGTAGCCAAACACTCTCAGGTATGTGCCATCTAGTGAGGTGAACAAATTTGCAACTTTTGATACTGCACTCATTGCCTGATGAGAAATGTGAGTGGTTTCTTCTTCAAATATCATCTAGTATAAGACTCTAAAGATGTGATCAACGAGTCTTTCAAAAACTCCTCTACAACTTCTTTCTACCAACAACTTACAATAGATATGGATAGAGGACTTTGTGGAAGTCCATTTCCAATCCATGCTAAGGAAGGTATTACGAGCACATATACCATCCAGTAGGTAGGCAAACATGTAGAATTGTTGTTGCTTTCCTTTTGGTGGATTTTTTGCCTTATTCACATTAATATTTAATTGTTGAGACATAAGATTGAACTAGTTGAATATCTTCCCACGATAGATTATCTGATACAACATGTAAACCCATCCTTCTAGGAAGGATTCAATATTATTTTGTTTGTAAATTTGGAAGCATAATACTATCAAGTACTGCAACACTTTCCTAAGTGTACTAGTCTTATAAGTGTTTTTTGATGTTTGGTGAAACTTTGATGGTTCCTTCACCCACATCTTAACCACATCCTTAGTATTGGGATAGCTTGTTGCTGCATAGAAATCAGATTCCATATGTTGTTCAGGATTAGGTAGGTGATAGATCAAGTGGATTTTGTGTGGATGGTAGGAAGCAAGTTGTTGGCCACTAGCAATGTTCAAAGACATGCTTTTAGTGTTGAATCTTTGTAGAATTTTTTTTATGATATATGCACAAGGTAAGACAAGGAATCTGCAAGAAAAATTGTGAAGCCCCGACTATCAGATGTTGATATAAACCTCTCTAAAATTGAGTTATGACATTGGTTTGGGGGCTAGCTTGAAATGGTGGCTTAAAATCCAAGTCCGAACCCTTTGAACTGGATATTTTGGGCTATAATCGTACCCTTATGGGCTTATGCATGCAGTTGAAAGCCTATAACTACATGGAGACCTTGTCAAGCATGCAATTGTGGGCCCAAGTCATTAAAAAGTGATCCAGCTCAGGGTTTGGGCACCTGGAGTGATTTTTTAGCTTCTGGGTGTGTTGTAGCTCCTCAGGAATGTTAGTGAAGTTCTAGTTTGTCGACTCCACTTCCTTAACTATACTTAGGAGGTTGGGTCATGCCATAGTAGTCCTCAATGCATGTTTACCTTGGCAGGCTAGTTAAAGTGGGTAAATGAAGGAGGGGTGGTTACATAGATACCCAACATTATGAACATATTCATAAACTCAATGGTGTACTCTTATACACTCCTCCTCTACCTTTACCTAAATTAATGTTGTGAGATCCATTTGTCCTTTACATACTCGATAAGGTATAATTCAGAGTTTATGAGGGTTTTGAAGTCCTCCCACATGGTTATGGGAAGAACACTCTCCAGACTAAGTGTTTTTGTATGGAATTCCACCAAATCATAGCATGACCCACTAGCCTTAGTCTAGTAAATGATATTTTTTTCTCCTCATCTATGTGGTAAATAATAAAACAAACTTTTGATCCCTAAAACAAGTTATTTGATTTTAAGGCATTGATATCACCTTGGTACAATATTATCTTGACCTTTAATTCTATTTTCAATAGGAAATATGAGTGGCTATTAGGACTCAAACTTGGCTACTTGTTATTGGGTTCTTCACTTGACTCATTTTATGGCTCTTCATGATCCCCCAAGTTCCCATATGATTTGAATTCTAAGTTAGATCCATTGTATTCTCTAATTGCAAGCTTGTTTGGTAGCATCACCATGGGGAGGTTACATGTAGGCTATCATAATTGACACACACTTCAAGCATCACAAATCTCTCTTCTTATAAATCAAGTTTTTTATGCATATACTTGTTGTTTATTGTTGGTGTTCTATGAATTTGTAATTCAATTGGTTATTGGATACATTATAGTTTCCCATGAGATCCACCAAAGAAACCTACTCTGACACTAATATGATCTATAAATATTTTATGATATTCTACTAGATAGCTTATCACAACATACCTAATAAAATAAAGTGAAATATATTCTATGGGGGTTAACTTTCTCAATGATTCTAGATTGGTTAGTTACTGATCTTTTTCATATGAATGAAATAGATCAAATGTAGAAAATAGTGACAACAAATAGAATCACTTAGAATTAACAATGAACACAAATATTTTCTCTAGGAAATCCTTATAGGAGAAATCCAAGTAAGATGGTGAGGGTTATTTTCCCTCCCTTCTCTAGTATGGAAATAATGAATTATAAAGGAGAAGGAACACTCTGTTGAGTTACCTAAGACTTGTCTCTTCTTACGATGCCATTAAAAAATTATCCTCAGCTATTAGCATCTCTATCTACCACCCCCACTTTCTTTTGCTTGATTATGGAACAAAATAGCATAACAATTTATAATGCAATCCCTACTCCTCCTAATGGCCCAATGGTAAGAAGGATTGATAGCCAAATAAGGATTATGTTTGACTCCTTCAACCCTCAAATAGAGTTACAAATTTGACCCTTCTAGAATATTATTCATTACATAAGTTACTAGTGTTACCATGGCATCCTCTCGAACCATGGTGGTCACACCAAAAAGGTCAAATTTCAAAGGGCATAATCTTTACATAGAAATTCCAATTGACATATTTCTTACACTTTGGAAAGTGGTGGCGATCCCAAGGAGGGACACGTAGCAACGACCATTTAAATATTTTGTTTTCAAATTAAAGTCAGTGGTAGGGTTTTTGGTATATGGTTTTAATGTGTTTTATGGTGTTCTTCCCACCTTTTGTACTGGCCTCGGGCTTGCAACCATGGTTTATCATACTTGTCGTGGCTATTTGGAATTCATTCCTTATTTGCTATGGTCTAGTTTGGCTCTATGGGTACTCAGTGCTTTCGCCTGGTTCTTGCGATGGTTGGTAAGAGTTGTGCCTTGCTTGTCCTGTATGGTGGTTTGTTAATGTTGTGCTTCAATTTTTCTCTGTGGTGGTTTGTTGGTGCCATGCCTCTGATCACTCCCTGTGGTGATTCACTTCTCTAGTTTTTAAAGGGTTTCAGGTCACTTTCCCACCTACAAGTCCATTTGTCTTTGTCATTTGGCTCATACTTCATTTCTGCTCTATTATGTGGTGATTTGTGTGTTTGATGTTGGGTTTAGTGATGATTCAACTCTGCAAACACAAGTTCTCGCCTTTCTGTTTCACAGGAAGGCTTAGCAAACTCGCTCTCAGGTAATCCTCTTGTTCCTATTGCAATTCACCTTTCGTTTTTTAGGCTCTAATATTCTAGCTCCCTAGTGAGCAAGCAGAACACTCTCATCGAATTTCTATTGGGAGAAACCCTTTGTTGTGGGTCTCAGCTCTCTTGCTTTGTCGTGGAATCGGACCTCCTCATGGTAAATCCTCACTCCTCCCTTGTTTTGTTGTTCACTATGCTTTGGTGTCATGGCCCTACCTAGCTGCTACCTTGTTCTATGGTGGTGTGCAGGTCCTTCCAGGGGAACGCTGCTCCACGACTTCATCCTTGGGACTATTCGTGTGCTTATGGAAAAATTGGGTAGGGTCTTTCTGTGGATGTAACTTTTTCTTGCTTGCTTTGTTGCTTGTTCTGTTTGTAATCGGGTATAACCCTTGGGGTTTCGATTCCTCCATGTATGTGTGTGGTTCTGGAGGTGTTCATTCCCTTGCTATTTGATTAGTGTTTAGCCTATGAACTGTAATGTTTTTGGTTTGCATGGGTTTCAAAACCCTCCGTGATTTCAAGGTTATAGATTTTGTACAATGAACTGTTAAATGGGAAACAAAAATGAAATGTACAAGAATGCTTGAATGCTGAATATAATAGTACCTAGTTTTTTTGTTGAGGAAAAGGAAAAATGTGTTGTATATGTTGGTTTACCATTGTCTTGTTCTTGCTTCCTTAATGATAGGTTCTAGAATTGTCTGCTTTCATAGAAGTTCAAAGCAATTGTAAATTACAAATTCTGACTCTCTCTCCTCTCTGGATGGCAACCCCTCAATGAGCTCTGGTTTTTCTTTTTCAATGCATTATTAGCAGTTTCTTTACAGTTGAGGAACTATTCCTCAGTTACTTTTCAGTTGTCTAACAATTTCTTTAAACAAGTCCCTAACTAATCCTATCTTCACCTTCTTACCTAATTTTGAAGAACAATGGCTGAGTCAGCCTTAATTTTAAATTAAAAAATAAGACAAAAACTCAAAATGTTTTTCTCTCTGTCTAGCAAAATAAAATAAAATAAAAAACATTTCCCCACTGTTACCTTTTCACTCAGATGCTCCTGCATCAAGCTCCCAGGGTAAATTAAACTCATGGCCCCTGTCCATGAGCTCTTAAATAGAGTACCCGATGCTTTGGATCTGGCCAACATCTAACCAAGAACTATCTTCAATAGGATGATCCTTCCACTTGACTGGGTACTGCAAATATTTTTTCCTTCGAGTTTGTCTGGCCACCTGGGTGTCTAGGACCTATTCGATCTCTAAAGCCTTTGCTGGGGTCATTTGTTTAATCCACGAATCATTCTCATTCTAGGTGTCCATTGTTCGTCTTTCCAAACTGTCTTCTTCATTTTCCGCAATGTAGGGGTATAGATCTACCACATCGAAAATGGGTGAAATTCCTATACCTGGGGGTAGCTGCAATTCATAAGCGTTTGCAAAAAACTTTCGAAGAATCCTGCAAGGCCCAATTTTTTTCCATTTCAACTTGTTGTATTTGCCTTTAGAAAACTTCTCCGTGCGTAGCTGTGCTAATGCTAGGTCTCCTACGTTGAATTGTACCTCTCGCCTTTTCAAATCTTCTTTCTGCTTGTATCTTTGGCTATTGTCTTGTAATTTTAATTTCACCTGTTCATGAAGGTCACTGATTGCCTTTGGAAATATTCACCATCAATATTTCTATGCTCCAGTTAACCCAAATCCCATAACTGATGTACTCCACGGGGGTGCATTCCATATAAGATCTAGAAAGGACTACTACTCGTGCTTCTATTGGGCAAATCGTTATAAGCAAATTCCTCTTGTGCAAGCACATGATCCCACTGTCGAGAATTTTCTCCATCCAAACTCCTCAATATATTTTCGAGATTTCAGTTCACCACTTCGGTTTAGCCATCGGTCTACAGATGATAAGTTGAGTTGAATTTTAGTTTGGTGTCTAATTTCTTTCCATAAGGTCCACAAAAAATGTCCTATAAACTTAACGTCTCGGTTCGAAACAATAGACTTCGGCAAGCCTTGTAATCTAACTATCTCTATGAAGAACAAATGTGCTACATGTGTGGTATCACTAGTTTTCCTGCATGGAATGAAACGTGCCATTTTGGTGAAACGATCCACCACCACCATGATGGAATCAAATCCCTATTGTGTCTTCGGTAGACCTAAGACAAAGTCTAAACTGAATGAGTCACATGGTTTGTTTGGAATAGGTAAGGGCGTATACAATCCTATGTTCTGGCTGTGTCCCTTTGCAAGCTGAAACACTTTACATCTAGTCACAAACCTCTGTACATCTCTACTCATCTTCAACCAATAGTAAAAGTGGCTCAACTTATCCAAGGTCTTGTCTATGTCAAAATGTCCAGCTAAACCTCCATTGTGATTTTCCTGGATTAACTTCTCTCTCATAGAACATTTCAGAATACACAACTGCCCTCCTTCGAACAACAACCCTTCTTGCATATTATAGTCTAGCCAGGAACTATTATCTCTCAACAATGGATTTTCGCAACGTTCATAGGCTTCTTTAAAATCTGTCTCTGCCTCATACAAGCCTTTAAGATGTTTGAATCCTAATACTTGTATTGTACTTTCCTGTAGGATCGAATTCCTCTTGCTTAATGCATTTTCCACTTTGTTGGCTTGACTGCTTATGTGTTTCAACACGAACGTAAAACACTACAGGTACTCCACCCACTTCACATGTTTATGGTTTAGCTTATGCTGCTACATAATATATTGTAACACATAATTGTTTGAAAATAAGACAAATTCACTGGTCAACAGATAATGTCTCCAATGCTTTAGTGCTTTAACCGCTACATAAAATTCCTTGTCATAAGACGTGTACTTCTGCTTTCTTTCATTTAGTTTCTTATTGAAATAGGCTACTTGCTTGTCCTCTTGGCTAAGTACTGCACCAATGGCTATTCCACTGGCATCACAATGAACTTGAAAATGTTTGTTAAAGTATGGTAATCTCAAAATCGGTTTTTCAGTAATTTTTCTTTTGAGCAACTGAAAAATATTCTTTGTCGTTTCTGTCCAATGGAAAGGTTGATTTGCCTTATTAAAGGTGTCCACCATGGGTGCACAAATCCCATTGAAATTTTTAATAAATTTCCAATAAAAAATCGCTAATCCATGAAAACTCTATACCTCAAACAAACTTTTGGGAGACGGATAGCTAACTATGGAGGCAACTTTTTTCAGATCCATTGTTAGTTCATTCTTGGAAATCACAAATCCAAAATAAATTAACTCTTTCTTGAAAAAATAACATTTCTTCAAATTTATCAGTAATTTATTTTCCTGCAACTTTTCCAATACATACCTCACGTGTCAAAAATGCTCTTCCTTTGTCTTGTTGAATATAAGTATATCATCCAGATATACAATCACAAATTTACCAATGAATTCCTTCAGCATCTTGTTCGTTAACTGCATGAACGTGCTGGGGGCATTTCTCAATCCAAATGGCATAACCAACCATTTGTATAAGCCTTCATTAGTCTTGAAATTTGTTTTCCACTTGTCACCTTCTCGAATTCTGATTTGGTGGTAGCTACCTTTCAGGTCTATCTTTGAAAAGTACACTTCCCCACTCAAGCAATCCATCATATCATCCATCCAAGGTAAAGGAAATCTGTACTTGATAGTGATCTTGTTAATGGCCCAAGAATTACTACACATTTTCCACTCACCTCCTTTCTTGGGAGATAAAACAGTCGGAACTACACAAGGTCTTAAACTCTCCCGAATCAGTCCTTTATCCAACAACTCCTGCACCTACCTCCTGATTTCTTCATTATCCTTTAGACTCATTCGGTAAGCAGCTTTGTTTGGAAAACTAGCTCCTGGAATAAAATCAATATGGTGGCTAATGCTCCACTTTGGTTGTAATTTGTCTGGTAGATCGTCTACCACAATATTGATAAATTCCTACAGCATGTGTTATATCTCTTTAGGTATGTCAGTGACTTCAGTATGGATCAATACTAGTTTAGGCTTTCGCACAACTGTATATTTTACCTCATCATGCTCCATTTGTCGCAAAAAATCTTTTATGCCTAACAATAATGCTTTTGTCCAACTGGGTTATGCAGCATCCTCTTCCTTCATGGGCACTAGCATATGCTTTATCCCATCTTTAATGAACTTGTAAAAATTTGTTTCCCCATCATGGATGACCTTCCTATCATACTTACATGGTCTACCCAGCATAATATGGCACACGTCCCTAGGCATGCTATGGCAAGTCACCTTGTCCTTGTACTTGCCAATATGAAACTCTACTTCACACTGCTCATCAACTAGTAGTTGGTGACCTTTCTACAACCAAGACACCCTATATGTAGTTGGGTGCTTCAACTTCCTCAAACCCAATTTCCCCACCATTTCAGTAGCTACCAGATTATCAGTACGTCCACTGTCTATGATTAATTTGCAACATTTCCCATGTGACTTGAACACAGTTCGGAACAATGCTTTTCTTCGTGTCTGATCAGATACTTCCTTAGTTGGTTTCAATAATACCTTGTTCAACACCAAGGATTCCCAAGTTTTTGGAATATTTTCCACACATATGCTCCCCTCTTCCCAATTTGTTCATTTTCAGTACATTCAAAGGATCTGTGTCCCCACTTGTGACACTTGTAACACTGATAGGCATGTCCTCTACCTCTAGCATTACCTATTTTTCGTTAGTATGACCTTCCTCCTCTGGTGTTACCTTCCCTTTTAGTCTGTCCTGAAGTCTTCGAACTACTGCCCTCTTTATTGTTGTTGGTAGTCCTACCTCTGCAAAAGGTCTGTCCCTGACCTCTGTTAGAACCATGTCCTTTTCTAGCATTATGTTTCCTAGCAATATTTTCTTTTGCCTTCAAAGCACTCTAATAAGCTTCCTTTATGGTCTTAGGGGAAATAATACTAATTTCATCTACGATCTACATCCGTAGACTATTTACAAACCTCATTATTTTCGTAGGGGTATCTTCAACATAACTAGCTCTTAGGTTTACTTTATAAAATTCTTCAGTATATACCTTTACGGTCATCATTCTCTACCTCAGGTACTGTACTTTTATATAAAGGGAAATTTGATAATCTTTAGGTAGAAATTTGCTCTTCATTCTAGCAATCATCTTGTCCCACTTTTTAATCAATGGTTTGTTCAATCTCCTCCTTTCTGCCTGTACACTGTCCCACCATAGTGTTGCATGTACCTTCAACTTGGTGACAACAAACCTAATCCTCTTGTCTTCGCTAGTTTCTTCATATTCAAAATATTTATCTAGTTCACTTATCCAGTCTAACAATGCCTCTGTGGACAAACTGCCGTCAAAATTAGAGAGCTCCGATCTTGGCTTGCTGCTAGCTAACAAAACTGACCTCAATAGTTTAATCTTTGGTCCTTCATCATCTGACCCATCTGTTGTGGCTGTGTTTTCCTCCTCACTGTCATCCCTACCTTCCAAATCTCTATGCCTTCCTGATTCCACTACGGCCAAACATGCAGTGAAAATCCTAATTTCTTCTCTTAACCCTTCATTTGCTACTCTTCTAATGGCTCTTCCTCGACCCCTTCTTCCTACCTCCATCTTTACTGAGAGAAAGGAATAATCTGCTGTGATACCAAAAATTGGTGGCGATCCCGAGAAGGGACACATAGCAGTGATCGTTTTACTCTTTTGTTTTCAAATTAAAGTCAGTGGTAGGGTTTTGGGTATATGGTTTTAATGTGTTTTATGGTGTTCTGCCCACCCTTTGTATTGGCCTCAAGCTTTCAACCACAAGTTATCATACTTGTCAAGGGTATTTGGAATTCATTCCTTCTTTGCTATGGTCTGGTTTGGCTCTATGGGTACTCGGGGCTTTCGCCAGTGTCTTGCGATGGTTGGTAACTGTTGTGCCTTGCTTGTCCTATATGGTGCTTTTTCAATGTTGTGCTTCACTTGTTCCTTGTGGTGGTTTGTTGGTGCCGTGCCTCTGCTCGCTCTCTGTGGTGATTCACTTCTCTGGTTTTTAGAGGGTTTAAAGTCGCTTTGCTACCTGCAAGTCTATTTGTCTCTGTCATTTGGCTCATACTTAGTTTCTGCTATGCTTTGTGGTGATCTGTGTGTTTGATGTTGGGTTTGGTGATGATTTGGCTCTGCAAACACAGGTTCTTGCCTTGCTGGTGCATAAGACGGCTCAACGAACTCGCTCTCAGGTAATCCTCTTGTTCTAGTTGCAATTTCACCTTTCATTTTCGAGGCTCTAACGTTTTGGCTCCTTGGTGAGAAGGCAGAATGCTCTCATGGAATTTCTGTTGGGAGAAACCCTCTGTTGTGGGTCTCGGATCTCTTCCTCCATCGCGAAATCGGACCTCCTCTAGGTAAATCCTCACTCCTCTCTTGATTTGTTGTTCACTATGCTTTAGTGTCATGGCCCTACCTAATTGTTGTTGTATTCTGTGGTGGTGTTCAGTTCCTTCCAGGGGAATACTGCTCCACAGCTTCGTCCTTGGGATTGTTCGTGGGCTTAGGGAAAACCTGGGTAAGGTCTTTCAGTGGCTGTAACTTTCTCTTGCTTGCTCTATTGTTTGTTCTGTTTGTAATCGGGTATAACCCTTGGGGTTTCGATTCCTCCATGTATGTATGTGGTTTTAGAGGTGTTCATGCCCTCGCTGTTTGATTAATGTTTAGCATGTGAACTATAATGTTTTTGGTTTGCATGGGTTTTAGAACCCTCCATGATTTCAGGGTTATAGATTTTGTACAATGAACTGTTAAATGGGAAATGAAAATGAAATGTACAGGAATGCTTGAATGTTGAATATAATAGTACCTATTTTTTTGTTGAGGAAAAGGAAAAATGTGTTCTATATGCTAGTTTACCTTTGTCTAGTTCCTAGTCTGAGATGCCTTCTGTTACAAGATTCTTGTCGATGCTATTCAGATTCTGAAAGAGTTGTTTCACTGTCTTGCTTTCATTATGATGCCTGAAACATTTATGCACAAGGGGGGAAAAAACTATCTTGCTTCCTTAATGATAGGTTGTAGAATTGTCTTCTTTCATAGAGGTTCAAAACAATTGTAAATTACAAATTCTGAGCTCTCTCTCCTCTGGATGGCAGCCCCTCAATGAGCTCTAGTTTTTCTTTTTCAATGCATTATTGGTAGTTTATTTACAGTTGAGTAACTATTCCTCAGTCACTTTTCCATTGTCTAACAGTTTCTTTAAACAAGTCCCTAATTAATCCTATCTTGATGTGCTTGCCTAATTTTAAAGAACAATGGCTTAGTCAACCTTAATTTTAAATGAAACAAAATAAAATAGACTCAAAATGTTTTTCTCTCTATCCAACAAAATAAAATAAAATAAAAAACATTTCCCCACTGTCGCCTTTTCACGTGGATGCTCCTGCATAAGAAAGGCCTTTGAGTGTATAAAAATTTCAAAGGGTTTGATATAAGTAAGAGCTTGTAGATACCGGAAACATTATTTAGTTTCTCAAGATGGCCTCAGATGGTTTCAAACACAAATACTCTAAACTAGAAGTTTTCTATATTTTTCAAATTTCTCTAATTTTTTCACTATAAAATCATGGAAATAAATGACAAATAATATAATGATCCAATCAAAATCATATAATGATGTTTTTAACTTGATGATGATGGACATGGCATCCTGAATATGATTTATGATTCATAATAATTATGATGCTTGTAAATCCCTTAGTGCATCAAAGTTACTAAATGGAGCTTACTCTAATATGAATGGAGCTTACTCTATTATAATTAGATGCAGTAGCTTGTTAATTGTTGTCGTGAATTTTACGATGCTTATTAAGGATGATTTTTTTGACTCACTATTCCCTTAATGATGACTTATATTAAGAATTATAGATATTTACTTAATGTTTATCATGATATTTCCTTTGCCAAGCATTTCTTAATGTAGTAATAACCATCGATTATTATCTTGATGGTGAAAGACGTACATCCTCAATGTTATACTTCTTTTCTATATTGTATGGCTCATAATAGTTATGATTCGCGTATTTGGTGTGTATATAAATGAATCAATGTTATTGAAGAAATGCTATATATTATGTACATTGAGGAAACTGATAAAGTGGTGGAGATTTCATTTACGAGAAAGGAAACCTATATTCGATGTGTCTAGTAAAGAGGAAAATGACTTTAAAATTATTATTAAAGTAACTTATTGTAAAAAAATGTGAGGGGAATGAGTTGTAGCTCACTTTTTACCTTAATTAAGGCACTTTCTTTTCTACATGTGAGACTAATTTTCCCCATGTATAGTTGGATAAGAAGAACAAGAAGGTGAAGATATGTTGTTCGAAAGGGAGCTATTATTCTTAAGAGATTAAAAAATATGTTGGTTCCTTATCTGATGACGTCAAATGTCACTAGATTTTTATTAAATTAAGGAAATATATTTAGATTATGAATTTGTGGGGAAATATAATAGCCACTCTAGCTTAATATTTGTGGGTAAATGAAATTATAGTGGATCTTTGGAAGTAGGCATTTTTTTCGATCATGATTGGGCAATTGGGATGCTATTATTTTTGTATGATTCCTAACTATATATGGGTTTTCATTAGGGTATAAAAGTGGTACTCAATTTTTCTATTGAGTCATCATTGTCAAGTATAATGCTGGATTATCTAGGGATAAATGGAATTATAGTGGATTTTTTGAACTAGGCATTTTTTTGACTCATGATCATTATGATTGGGCAATTGGGATGCTATTATTTTGTATGATTCCTAACTATCTATGGGTTTTCATTAGGGTATAAAAGTGGTAGTCAGATCCTTCTATTGGTTCATCATTGTCAAGTATAATGTTGAATCATCTATGGGTTTTAATGAGGGTTAGAAGTAGTGATACTATAAATCTAAAAGTATATCTAGGAGTTATAAGTGGTGATCATTCAAGTATAAAATTATTTCTACCAAGTCATAAACAACCAATCGTGAATTCCAAGTTAATAAACAATCAATCATGAATTCCATCCTTGTTGAATGCTCTATGTTCTTATCCTGCATTTCATTGAACTTAATCCTTGCTTTAAGAGGTGAATCGAGGAAGTAATTTATTGGGTGGAAAACTAATCTACGGTGTGATTTCAAAATAATTTCTACATAAACAATCACTTATGATATCCCAAATTTAATATGATTTCTTAAGAAATAAATTTCCATCTTATTAAATCATTTATAATAATTTTGTTTGAGCATCATTTTTTATGTTAGTGTAACCAAAATGAGACAAAAAGTTCTTTAATGTCAACCCCAAATCATAATGTATACAATACAACAATAATAATGACATTATTATTTACTCAATTTTAAACTTAGTAAATGAAAATATCAATAACTAAATTATTGTTAATTATATGAAAGAGAATCCACTTAGGTCGTGGTGGTGTAAGAAATATTGGGGTGGGATTGAAGGGAGATATTGACAGGATAGGGGCATGAGAAATATTGGATAATTTATAATAATTTATCAAATATTCTTCATCCCACTTATAAGAGGGAGGGCTAGAGGGAAATATTAGGTAAGTTGTTATAACTTACCAAATATTTCATCCCACCTATACAAGAGCCCCGACTTATATGGAGGTGGGGGGAAATATCAAATAAATCATAAGATATTAGGTAGTTTTTTAAAATTTACCCATATAATTGGGGTGGGGAGAAATATTAGATAAATTATTATTATTTGCCCAATATTTGCCAACAATAGTTTATTATCATGGTTTATTTCCTTTACAAATATCACAACAAAGAAAACCAACAATCAACTCTGCCAAATGAGAATAAACCTATTAAAAATAGATATATGATAGTTAAAAAGATTAAAAAAATAAATAACCATAAAATATAATCTAACCTCATATAATCTCAATTAAAAAAAATTTATAAATATGATAGTTAAAAAAATTAAAAAAACAAATAACCATAAAATATAATGTAAGCTCATATTGAAAATTATCAATTAAAAAAAAATTTTTTTTTAATTAATATATATTAAAATTATAATGAATAATTTACAAACTTCTTAAAACCTAATAATATTTATCACAAGAGATATTTTTTTAAATAAACTATAAAATTTATTATTTTAAAAATTATTGTAATATTTAACCTTAAAAACATAAATTACTCTCATATTATAATATTATACATACTTACTATTTGATTCACATAGAAAAAATGTATTTTTTAAACTTATTTTTCTATTAAACTAATTTACTTTTCAACATCATGCTCTAATTTTTAAAACTATCCTCGTTTCTCCCTTTTTTTTATAGTTAACCTATAAAAAATATAAATTCTAAAGATAAAATTTGAGTTTAATAAAATAATAAAATAAAGCAGGGAAAAAATAAACTCGTTAATTATTTATTTCATTTAATATGAAAAGGAGTATTTTAAGTAAATTATATATACACCTTTGTTGTAATAGTGTTAGGGGAGAGATTTATGTTGTTGTGCAAGGACTAGTAGTTGTTATAGTACCGATCCCACACAACCATTAAAACATGGAAAAAATATATTCATAATTAAAACATAAATATATAATATTAAGTTATATAATTTATTCAAATATGTCCAACATGGGGTCATATATTGATTGGGCTTACAACTGTCCAACATTAGCCTTTACTATCACAATTTGACAAGACATCCTGTGTCAAGTACCTGCAGATTTGATTTAGAAATCAAGACAAAATTAACAAGCAAAACTTCCATCCCATACTATCCAACAGGACACATATCACATCATATCAACCCCAATAAAAATAAATTGGAGCAGCTATGACCAAAGTTCATTGCTACCTGCACAAGAATAGAGAATGTATGTGTTAGCCATAACTTCATATATGTTCATCAATGCAACCTGATCAAAGCAATAAATGACACCAACACACAAGATTTAGGAATTAAACACATGATTCAGGAATTGAACACAAGAAAACACAAAGGAAAGCACAAGGATAAACCATAACAATTTATCAGTCATTGGATGACATCCAAATTAATTCACAACATGCATTTGAATTTGGAAAAAATAATCCATGTCAATTCCCCCTTCAAGTCAAATTCAACAACATAAATTTATAAAACCACCTCACAACTACTTCATAAGCTTTAATTCTACTCATCTACAGCTAGATTCACTCCATTATATACTATTTTAATTCTACTCATCTACAGCTAGATTCACTCCATTATATACTATGTAGATTATAATCAAGTTTAAATAATTCTATTATTTTCTTTCTATTTTTTAGATCTTCCATTAATTTACATTATAAACTTTAGTTTTTTTCCTTTATTATTTTATGTTATTTTTAATCTTCAATTAATTTACCATATGAAAAAGCTGTGTGTGCAATTTAGCTTTTGTGCGTGAAATCACAGAAAAAACCATATCATCTAAGTCAACAAAGAATGAATTAATCATGCTCAACATGCAATGTAGATTATGTGTGTGAAATTCGGTTTCTGTGTGTGAAATTGCAGAGAAACAACCATAGCATCTAAGTCAATGGAGACAAAAAAATTAATCATGCCAAACAAAGACAACAAAGACAAAAATACCAAAACAACTGAGTAAAAACATATAGGCCTAATCGTTCCTTAATCACAACAACTGAGTCAAAACACATAGGCCTGATCATTCCTTAATCACAACAATTTAGCAGCTTGTATGCAATAAGTGTCATGTCTGTAAGAAAAATTGAATAATTTTTCTTCAAAATTGCTTGGAAGTTTTTCATCTATTTTAAAAGGAAACTATAGTATGTTAGTTTTCAGTTAGCTGAGATACAAATGTAAAATGAACACAAGGTAGTTACAATGAAGGACATCAAGACTACGACATCCTTGACATGCCTATAGGCGATAAGTATATAAACTTTTGAACGTTAGCATAATGAAATGATGTTAAGGAAGGGGAACAAGAGATTTCAATGCAAAGCTAGCTCATCCAAGTGATAGTTTAAGAAATGATGAGATCATTTGCCATTATGGGAAATTTAGGGTTCATTCTCTTTAAAACCTACACCATCACTAAAGATGTAGGTTCATTCTCTTTATTCACCAAATGTGGGATCAACATAGGCACTTCATTCTCTATCAAATTATACCCTTCCTTACAAGCACTACAACACATCACTAGACAAATTCCATGAGAATGTTTGTCAAGTTCCACTATAGATTCTATATGGCAAGAAAAGATGAGGTGGCTAGCATCGAGTAGGTTGTCAAGTGAAAAACATAGTAACTCTCCAAGGAATATATAAAGGTAAATTTTAATGAATGGGTGTTGGAGAGTAGTTATTTAAGAACCAAAGACACCAAGATTTGTAAATTTATTGAGTTATATTGGTTCAGAAAGACCTTTGTTGCTAAAGTGGTGGAGGACAAAGGTAGTCAACATCAATCCATAACGTAAAAGTAGAATGTGATCGACTATAAATTTAATTCATTATGCAAATAAGTTTTTAATATAAATATCATAATCAATAGCTATTCAAAGCCTAAAACAACATAATGGAAGAAATAGACCAAGTCTCAACTTCTATACTACCTTCACATCCCACTTGATGATGATAATGAAACTTAAATTGACAAACATTATTGGCAGATGCTATGGATATGGAAAAGTTAAATCTCCATGTTCAACATTTAAGAAAGGAAATAGCAACCTCCTCACACATTTTATCTATTCCCTTTTTTCTTATCAATAATAAAATGAAGTATAATGTAGGCCTTTAGATACTTAAAAAAAACCTATCAAGATTCTTGTGAAGCACAAATTTAAACAAATCCTTCTCTCTAATTTTATAACGTGTTATGAACCAGCTCAAGAAAAGATAGAAAAGATAGATCAATGCCTTAGAATTCAGCCTCTTCGAGGGGGCAACCTCCTTTACATTACATAAATGAACAATTCTTGGATG